>JAULBY010013002.1:0-22781 GCA_032358315.1 Ophiocytium majus | reverse complement strand
GCCTGCCGTTGCTTACACCACCGCCGCATGCGCCATAACAAAGGCAATCGTGCGCGCTGACGACCAACGCCGTGACAATATCCGTGCCCAAACGAGCACTCGCTGTAACAGCATAGGTGCTGTGCAGCACCAAACACGTCACAGTTGAAAGCTATGCCCTTGGCCTGCCCCGCGTTGACGGGGGAGCCACCCCAGAGGGCGTTCCTGCGCATGCCCAGCAGACTCGCCGCCACCTCCTGACACAGTCTCGTCCCCTCCTCTTTCAGAACAGCAGTTGCCGGACTGCTAGCTTTGGGCGAGTGGCAGGGCCGCTTCAGCTTGCAGCTGCGCCGTCGTCCTGCTCTGCCGCTTGTTCTGCTGCTCCCCTGCCTTTCTCCTTGCCGTCTTGTGCTGTTTGTTCTGCGCGCCACTCTGTCTGCGTCTCGAAGCCATGATTGCCGCCGCGCGCGCCCTGCGCAGCTCGGCGGGGATTACCACCGACAGGCTGCACAGGGCGGGCGCGATGGTGGTCACGGCCCAGGAGCGCAAGCAGAGTGGAGCTCAGAAAAAGCAGCACAAGAGAACAAGAAAAAAAAGCAGTGGCTAAACAGAACAAGCAGCAGAAGACGGCGACAGAGCAGCTGCGAGCCCAGCTGAAGTGGCCCTGCCACCTGGCCCGAACATAGCACTCTTAACTGGGGCCCTGGAAGAGAAGGAGGCGAGGAATGGTGCCAGAAAATGGCGGCAAGTCTCCACCGCTGCATGCGCCATAACAGAGGCAGTCGCGCGCGCTGACGACCGACGCCGTAACACATCCGTCCCCATTCAAATGAGCACTCGCTGGAACAGCGGAGGTGCTGCGCAGCACCCGAGAAACTCGCAGTTGAAAGCTATGCCCTTGGCGTGCCGCGCGCTGACGGCGGGAGCCACCCCAGGGTGTGTTCCTGCGCATGTGCAGCAGAGTCACTGCCAGCTCCTGGAGCAGTCTCGTCCCCTCCTCTTTCAGAGCAGCAGTTAGCGGAGTATAGCTTCGGGCGAGTGGCAGGGCCGCTTCAGCTTACAGCTGCCTCATTGTCTTGGTCTGCGGCTTGTTCTGCTGCTCCCTTGCCTTGTTCCTTGCTTTCTTCTGCTTCTTCCTCTGTGCACCACTTTGCTTGCGCTGTTAGGCCATGATCACCACCGCCCGCACCCTGCGTAGCTCGCCGGAGACTACCGCCGGCAGGCCGCACAGGGCGTATGCGGTGGCGATCATGGCCCTAGCAGCATAAGCAAAGTGGTGCACAGAGGAAGAAGCAGAAGAAGGCAAAGAGCAAAACAAGGCGAGCAGCAGCAAAAGCAGCAGAACAAGGCGACAACGCAGCTGCGACCCCAGCTGAAGCGGCCTTGCCACCCGCCCAAACCTAGCACTCTGTTAAATGGGGCTCTGGCAAGAGCAGGACACGAGAAGGGCGCCAGAAAATGGCGGCGAATCTGCTGGCCATGCACAGGAGCGTCCCCTAAGGCGGCTCCCACCAGGGTGTCAACGTGAGGCACGGCAAGGGCAGAGCGTTCAACGGTAGGTTGTTCGGGCGCTGCGCAGCGCCTGTGCCTTTACAGCTTTCGGCCGGGCACACACATGGGAAGGGCATCGGCCGTCGGCACGTGCGGCCGCCTTTGTTGTGCTGCATGCGGCGGTGCTGTAAATCAACGGCAGCCCCTCTCTCCCTCCCCCCCTCCCGAGCAAATAAGCCCTTGACAAGTGTGCTCATCCCATTGTCTCTGGTCTTCTCCCCTCCCCTGCAGCCTGCAGTGCTGCCCGGCGCGGTGCTCATGCATGCATGCCAGTTTGTGGGCACTGGCAGCTGTGTTGTCCTTCGAAGTACAGTACACTTCATGGCACGACGTCGGGCATATACCAGGCGGTAGTGGAGGGCAAGCGCCCCAGCGCCGGCGGTGAAGCAGTCGACACCTGCTTCGCCACTCTGCTGGGTGGCCCGGCACAGCGACGGACGCGCTCTGCTGCTCCGCCATGTGGACATCTCCACCTGTGCTCAGCAGTGCTCGGCAGTATGGCAGCAAGGCGAGCCCCTGCCTGGCTCTTATTGACTATCAAGTTCTACTAGTAGCTTTTCGTACTTTGAAAGTGCTACCTTACTTCATTAAGGTGAGTCTCTACGTCTTCAAAAAGAAACAGAACAAATGGAACAAAAAAACATCAAAGAACTTCATACTTCGTTGTCAGAACTACTTTCGAAAATTGTTCTCACTTCACTGTTGGACATGCTATAACTTTTGCTGCTTTTGAAATTGTATGCTTCAACAGCAGGCAAATGTGTTTCATACATTATGTTGTCTAGGTCACGGCAGGCACGCTTGTAGGCATCACAGGCAACGTTGTCAGGATGCAACCAGCTGCTGCTAGATAAGTAATACCTGCTTGAGCAGCACGAACCCGCAGTGCTCATGTAGGCAGCAGGTGCACGGTTTCGTTTCGTTGCAGGATGTTCACTATAGTAGTTAAACATGTGCTCATAAGCAATGTGTGCTAAAACGCAAGCAATAAACATGAAATCGAGAAATTGCTTGAAGTAAACACCCCGTGGACACTGCAGCATTGCAAAAACAGGTCCAACTTGGATTCTGATACCAGGGTGTGCCTGTGTTCTGGCTTGGCCTTTATCACCTACGGATTTATACGGCAAAATACGGGTTATGTACGTTGTATGTACGTTATATACGGTTACATAGTGGCCGTCAATATACGGATTGGCACAACCCTAGCAATAACACAAGCCCAACCATGTCAACAATTCTTACCAAGTTGAATTCAAGATACTAGTAGTACTTCAGAAGTAAGAAATAATTGAACCTGAAATGTTTGAGCGGATGTTGAAGAAACCTAAAAGGCTTTGTACTTCAATGAAATCCACAATGTACTTCAAAGTAAGTTTGATGACATAGCTGAAAAATACACCATGCTGTGAACTTGAAAAGTTTGCCAAGCTGTCACAGCAGGCTTGCACGCAGCAGGCCTTGAGCCCCCCCCCCCCCCCCGGGGGGGGGGGGGGGGGTCGCGTTCGAAACTCAGGCCCCTCCATGTGGTCACGGGTTGTAAATGCACTCTTTGTTACAAGTACTTCAAAAAATGTGAGTACTAGCGAATGGGCTCCCGGCATTGCAGACACCAGCTCTCAAAACCCTACAGCGCGGGGCATTATGGGGGCAGGCTTATTGACGGGGGCTTATACGTAGTGAATTATGGTAGGCATGCCTTGGACCTAGTTCAGACATAAAAATTCTTTCAGGCGCTGGTTTAAGCATTTGTCCATTTACAGATGGGACGAGGTCATAAATGAGGTGGGCCTTGTACGGGGTGATTTACGGCAGGGGGGTTTGGGGCGCCGCAGAATTTTTTGCCGGCGTGCAACTTGCCTGGTGATGTTCTTTCTATGTGGGTTGTCGGCGTCCGTGGGTATCTTGCACGCCGCCTTCACCAGCAGGTACAGCATCTGCGCACCAAAGAACAGCGACGGCACCAACAGAGAAAACATTTAATGATGCATATAGTAACAAAGCCCTTGAAGGAGTAGTAAACCCCCCTCAAAAATAAATACTTCGAGGTATACTGGCGTCCGTGGGTACATTGCATGCCGCCTTCGCCAGCAGGTACAGCATCTGCGCGCAATCTAACAGCGACAGCAGCAACACGTACAGCAGGTAATATAAATGGTGCCAGAAAATAAGCGCTGAAAACAATTTTTGTCATTTAAATGAAGAATAAGTAGTAAAACGCCACCACAATCAAAATACCGGCGTCCATGCCAATTTTGCATGCCGCCTTCACCAGTAGGTACAGCATCTGGGTGCAACACAACAGCGACGGCACCAACGGAACTGAATGCAAATGGTACCAAAAAATAAGCCCTTGAAGTTAATAGTACAAAAGAAATACTTCTGAAGTAGAAGTTGAATAAAAAAATGCTCACAAATAAATACAACGGCATCAGTGGCACGCCGCCTTCGCCACCAGGTATGGCACCTGCGCGCAATAGAACAGCAACAGCAGCGCCGCGAACAACGACAAGTACGTAGTTCGAAGTACTTCCGAACTTCGTATACACAGAGGTACATTTATAGGTGCAGTTGGCAAGCAGTCAACCCACGATACAAGTACTGTACAGTAGTAAAAGCCCACCGCAAAGAACTCAAAGTACGAGGCATAAAACGGAAGACATCAGGTGTAGTTTGGATAAAACCAAAAGTGACATGGGCGGGGACGGTCTGGAGACCTAGCTGCAGCGCATTGGCACCGAGGTTGAAGTTTGTGTATACAACCCCCTTTTTGAGCTCTAAAACATGATGGAATCATCCCTAGCCCTCAAGGACACTGACCGGCGCGTGTAGGTGCGGGGGTTGTCTGGTTTTCACCAGGTGGACAAACCACCCCACAGGCTTCGGCCTGGCATTTTGCGTCAGCCACGCCAGTACCTGGGCTTAGCAGCCTTTTAGGTCTGTTTCACATGACAAGGCATATGCGTCGTATAAAAACTTGCACTGGAGTTTGCTGTACGCCATTTTCACATACCTCACGCGGCGTACAATGAAAACTATACATGTTCCTTTACAATTTGACCCATCACTAGATGTGTGCAGCACACATGGCAGAGTTGTCACTCACCACACCCCCGCCGCCTCCTTCATGACAAAGTTGGGTTGAAGCACTTCATACCAACATACCACTGTAGTACACGTGTACATGTATCTGTATTTGAAAGTAGTACATCACTTTCAGCAGGCTTCGTCAAAGCCTGAAGACGTCCGTCACGGCAGTCTGCAGCACCAAAAATGCGGTATACTACGTAGTACTTGAAATATGGCTGATATGACTTACCACCCCCGCTGCCTTCTTCATGACAAAGTTGAGGTCGAAGTACTTCTTACCGATATACACCTGTATACATATACTTATGAAGTATTTGCAAGTAGTGCCTACACAACTCTCAGCAGGTTTCGTCAAAGCTCAACTACGTCCACCAGAGCACGCTGCACCAAATCTGCAGTATATATTCCTACAAAAGGTACGTCAAGTACTTGAAGTATGGCGCATGTGTGACTCACCACCCCCGCCGCCTTCTTCATGACAAAGTTGAGGTCCAAGTAGTTTGTACCAATACACATGTACTCTCAATCATCCCTAGCCCTCAAAGACACTGGCCGGCGCGTGTAGGTGTGGGGGCTGGCTGGTGCTCTTCACCAGGTGGACAAATCACCCCACAAACTTCGGCTTGGCATTTTCCCCCAGCCACGGCAGTCTGGCCTTAGCAGCCTTTTAGGTTTCTTTCGCATGTGCATACTAGAAAGCGGCATGTGACGCCTGTCGCTCACCACCCCCGCCGCCTTCTTCATGACAAAGTTGATGAGGGACTGCGGCAGGGGCGCCTTTGGGTCGATGTTGGCGACGATCGACGTCCCCACGCTCGTGGGCGACAGCATCTCGATGCGCGCCTGACAACACAACAACAACAACAACACACAAACAACAACAGCACACAACAAACACACAACAGCAAACAACACACACACAACAAACAATTTTTCAACAACAGCACAGTTGGCACGTAGGCATACAGACAGGGCGCAGCCCACACGCGCAGTCCGTCAGCAGGCACGATGCGCGCCCGACAAAGCAGGTTTCGACACATACTACTAGTAGTATGTTGGTGCGTAGACACACAGAGGCGCACCGCACGCGCGCTGTCGGTCGGCACGCAGGCAGCCGAACCAACCGGACATGGAATAGGACACGGGAGGGGTGTAGTCAGGCAGCACGCAGGCGTCGAACAGCCAGGTACAGGGCGGGATGCCAGGCGGACGGCGCGCGCGCAAGTGCCGCCAAGCCAAAGTCGAGAGCCATAAAAACCGAGCAAAAAGTGCGCGAAAAAAGGAGCAAAAAACGCTACGCCTACGGCGCGCCGCCCGCCAGCCGCGTGGGCAGCGAGTTCCACATGGAGTCTGTAACCCAAACACACATGGAATGATATAGTACTAGTAGTATAATGGAATGATATAATAGATCACAACCCAACCACACACATGGAATCATATGTAATGGAATAATGAGTGATATATCACCGGAGGAGTGAAGCCAGGCGGCAAGCAGGTACCGACCAGCTATGCACGGAGCGGGACACTGGGCGGGCGGCGGGCGCAAAGCGACTTGAAGTGATGAGTCATAACAGCCTCCATAGGGAACATCAGATCCAGTTCACACTGGGGGGGGGGGGGGGGGCTAAATGGGCAGTGCACGGTACACAGTGTATGCTTGGTGCACGTGCGCAAGTTGCGCATGTGCAGTGCCACATGGCCCACCTTGAAGGCGTTGATGGTCATCCTGTCTCGGATCCATGTTGTCTTGGCCTCCGGCAGGTCTTGCCCCTGCGCGTCACGCACACATGAAGGGTTATATAAATTTATGTATTCGTGACGGGTTACAGCGTATAATTTTTGCATTTACACTAAGGATGTAAATACACCGTTCTGTATAACGTATGCAGATGAACGTATTTATACGGCAAACACGCCGCATACCGTGTTTTGGGGCGTATGAAATGCGGAATTTTGTGTGCGTAAAGAATACGTTTTACGAAGTGGCCCATCACTATTTATATCTATACCTGGTACTATTTACGATACATACGATGTGCCGCTGTGGTATGCAGTAGCACGCATGTTGCGCGCTTGAACGTCAACTGCGCACGCACATGAAGCCCTCCACAAACACACCGCACCACAGCCGACACCGGGAACAAGCGAAGACCGTCCATCGTCCATGGTGGACTACGAGCCTCTGACTTGACAGCCCCCGCCTGGGAATGTCTTCATCAAAAACACATGCGAAACAAACCTGAAAAAGGGGGCTATGCCGAGATACTGCCGTGGCCGGGGCAGACTGCCAGGCCAAAGCCTATGGTGTGACTTAATCCACCTGGTCACCCCCTCTTACAAGCGGCGGTGGGTACCCTTTAGGGGTCATGACGCCTGAGAGTACAAGTACCAACATGTACTGTGCCATAAACAGTAGCACCTAATGTTGTGCACTTCAACTTCAACTTAAGCGGCACACAAGTGTACTCACTGGCGCGTGTAGGGTGTGGGCCACTGGTGCTGACCAAGTGGATAGATCACCACACAGGCTTCGGCCTGGCTTTCTGCCCAGCCACGGGAGTACCTGGGCTCAGTCACCTTTTTGGTTGCTTTCACATTGCGCGCTGTCATGCAGCGGCCACCCGCTCACTGACGCACACTGCAGCATGGTACTTGTCCTTCACCAGTTGCAGCCGCACCCAATGTACACTTCAACTTCATCTTAAACTTCAACTTCAAGTTGAAGTGGCACACATGCACCGGCCACTCGCTGCCGTACGCGCACTGCAGCAGCACACGCTTGTCCTCCAGTATGCAGCTGCGCACACAATGCACACACTTCAACTTCCAACTTCAACTAAAACTTCAACTTAAGAGGCACACTCACCGGCCACTCGCTCACGGACGCGCACTGCAGCAGCACGCACTTGTCCTCCAGTATGCAGTCGCACGCGTACGCGTGCATGACGCAGTCGCGTATGAAGCCCGGCATGGAAATCTGCGCAGCGGCGGCGGCAGCACACAGGGCCACCACAGGGGAGAGAACGTAAGTGTCATGTGCCTACTTCGTAGCATCACATTGCTGTGCATAAATATATACTGTACTAGAGGTATATAGTACCGGTAGGTATCCGTACAAGAAATACTTGAAGTGTACACGTCTAGCAGCTCCACCTTGCCCAGGTACGCCAAACTAAAAAACAAAATGTGCTTCATTCTGCCATAAAACGGTACTTTGAAGTACTTCCGAACTACTGTATGTGAAAGACTGCATAACGTAACAGTTACACGGCATAAACACCGTGTATTGCGCGTTTTGGAGTAGAAGCACGCCGTATTTTGTTTACAAAATGTTGTAGAAAACGCACCCGTAGAAACCCCCGCAGCTCTATTTTGCCCAGGCACACCTAATAAGTAAATAAATTTGCATCATACACACTGTACGCCATAAAACATACTTAAAAATGTGTGAAAATCTGTATAACGAAACAGGTACACGGCATATACGCCACATTCCGCCGTTTTTGTGGAGTAGACATGCACCATATTTTGTTAGCAAAACATGGTAAAACGCGCCTCTAGCCATCCCAGCAGTTCCACCTTAGCCACCCCAGCATACAATGTATTGGTACCACTACATGTCTGTGCATCTATACTTCGAAGTATACTTCACGAAACACTTGAAATATGCACATATCGAAGCATGCATGTACATGTACATTGCAGTACATCATGTACATGTATGCATATATGCATACTACGTAGTACATGCTACTAGTATACTTCAAGAAGTACAGTATATGTATGTATATACATGTATACAGTGTCCTAGTAGTGCTAGTAGTATGTACCTCTAGCCACCCCAGCAGCTCCACCTTGCCCAGGTACGCCAGCACCTTGGCGTCGCTGCAGAAGGGCATCCACTGCGGGTACAGCTGCACCTCCCGCACCACCGACAGCTGGTCCAGCACGTGGCAGCCCTCCATCACGCCGCTCAGCTTCACCTGCGCCAGCAGAAGCGGCGGCGGCGGCGGCAGCAGCAGCAGAAATACGTTCGTTAGCTTTATGTAGCTCTTTTTGTGAAAGGTTATACTTCGCAGTATGTACCATTCAGCTCCACCTGCGGCAGCGGAAGCGGCGGCGGCGGCAGCAGCAGCAATATGTTCGTTAGCTTTGTGTAGCCCATTTGCGGGAGCTTGTATGCACCATTCAACTTCACCTGCGCCAGCCGAAGCGGTGGCGGCGGCGGCAGCACCAGCAGCAGTGGCAGGAACATTTTTGTCAGCTTCATGTAGCTCAGTGTGTGGAAGCGTCTCAATGTATACATAGACATATTTAAAATATTCTTGTACACTTCAGAATACCAAGGTATATAATACCGTCTAGTGCTTATTTACCCCCCCCCCTCAGTAAAAAGGGAGGGTTTTAACTGGGCGTCCCCAATTACTCCCCCCCCCCTTATTACTTCACCCCCCCTTTTAACCCGGCACTCCCTTTTTACTTCACCCCCCCTTAATCCTGGCGCCATCTAATGTTTTGCCCCCCCACCCCCCAGCACAGCCAGCACAGCCTGTTTCTGCTGGGTCCATGTGATGCAAACAATGCCAACGGGTTTCTGGCAGTGCACCGTCGGCAGTGCTGCAAGGGGCTGCGGCCAGCTGCACATATGCATTGTCAGAGCTGGCCGACAGAGCAGCAGGGGTGGCAGCAGCGCCTGGCTGCTCGTCATGAGAGGGCAGGACAGGGCAGTGCCCAGGCAGTGCCGCCGGCGCTGCCCCCCCCCCCCTCCATGGGTGACCGGGTGGTCTTGCTGCTGCAGCAGCAGGGCAGCAGCTGCAACTGCAGACCCCCTGCACCAGGTGCTGGTGCTGGCGGCGGCAGCGCCAGGCCCGGGTTCTTTCGGGCACGGCATGGATGCTGGCTTGTCTGCGGCAGCCAACAAAGTGCGTGGGCGGGCTGGCGGGCTGGCTCGGCAATGCGCAAGGCTGCAGTCAACTCGCGCCCTGTTCGGCAAAACCTTGGGTGCAGTTGCTGCGAGAGCGTTCTGAAACCCCAGAAACGGCCGGGAAACTTGAGCGCATGCAGTAGCATTAGCACCAGAGAGGGGGTTTGCATGAGTACCAGAGGCGTCTGGGAGCTTTGTCCCTAATTACTTACCCCCCCCCAAAAAAGGTTGTAACTGCTCGTCCCTAACTACTTACCCCGCCCCCTTTTTACTGCCAAACCCTATTTACTGACGGGGTGGATAAATAAGCACTAGACGGCTTATAGATATAATTTATATATTTAATAATAATAAAAAAGCAGACTCACTGGTATCGGCGCGATGGAAGGGTATCCATGTGCTTACGTCAGGTCACTCAGCGAGTAGTCACAGTAGTTGGCTGGCGAGTAGTACTGGTTCCGATAGTTCAATAAGGCGTTCATGCACAAGGGCTTATATTGTAAGCAAAGTGTGCTCACAACGACTGTGCACACAACAGTTCAATGCGTCTCACGTGCTTAGCCCACTTAGCCCCTGGCAACGACACTGGTTTGGAGCCAACTGCAAATTTCCTGGGATGAAAGGGCAGGTGAGTTACTTGTGCATAACATCACCTACCTGGTAAAGGAGGTAAAACACGTGCATGTGAATGGGCCCGCGCCTTCTACCCCCTCGGTGACGAGCCGCGTACATCGCTTTGGCTGACAATCCACCTACCCCCCACATACACTGTTAACTTTTACAGTGAATACTACAGTGGGTGGATGCGGGTGCCTTTTTGGGTGTTTACAAAAGCAACCTAAAAAAAAATGTACGCAGCCAACTACTTTGAAGTACTTGGAAACCACTCGTTGGAGCAAGTGAACAGGGGTGCCAGTTTGGGAGCCAATGAAGTCACTGGGCCTTTTGCGTGCACTTGGCAGTATTTATTTCTGAAATGGATGCGGCGCTTGTAGAGGATGACACACGTGTACACACAAACAGAACCACCATTTATTTATACTGGCATCGTATACTTCGTACTATTACTAGCAGTACCTGTATACACACAATAGTGCCTGCACATAGACAGTGTATACACACTACAGGGTAGCCCAGCTACTTCGAATAAACGAACAATCTTGATGAAAATGTGTGCCTCGAGACAGACACAGTGCCGCGGCCAGCCCCCGCCCAGAAGACGCCATCTGGGCCCTCCTCGTAATACGTGGACACTCTTCCGTACTTCTTGAAACACATGAAAAAAAGTATGTATACTTCGAAATACTTCAAGTATACGTTATGATGTGAATGTATGACCAAAAAAGGTATAATGTGTCATGACAGTAGATGCAGTGCTCAGCGCTCACCCGGAAGCTGCCGTCCGGGTCCTTCTTGCACTACGTGCACACTCTTTTGTACATGACCAAAACCGCAGGATGTACCTCAGAAGTATACTTCTAGTATACTTCGACGCATACTACCAAAAACGTGGCACAACATTTCATGAAATGCTCAGCGCTCACCCAGAAGCTGCCATCCGGGTCCTTCTTGTAATACGTGGACACGCCGTAGTACGTCTGCGCAAATATCCAGTCAGGCGCGTCCCAGTCCGTCAGCGACTCCGTGCACGCCGCCGAGCGCTCCCGCACGCCGTCAAACAGCTCCCTGCCCTCCGCCAGCACTCGCAGCGCCGCCTGGCCAGCACACAGCCGCCGGCAGCAGCAGCAGGAGCAGCAGCAGGAGCAGCAGGAGCAGCAGCAGCAGCAGGCATGTGAATACCGTGGGTAATGGAAGTCACCCCCCTCTGCATCCTAATTTATACAGTTCAAAGTACGTCAAGCATACATCCAAAGTACTACTTGAAGTATATTTTAAATTTTTGAAGCGCCGACTGGTCAACACACAGCCGCCGCCGCCAGCAGCAGCAGCGGCAGCAGCATCAGCAGCAGCAGCAGCATCAGCAGCAGCAGCATCATCATCATCATCATCAGCAGCAGGCATGTGTGCACGGTGGGTGATGGAGGCTAAGACAGTTAAGACCGCCCTCACCATCAAAATACATACCTCTTGAAGTATACTTCTGCAGTACATTGAAGTGAACTTCGAAGTATATGTATATGTGAAAGAAACCTAAAAGGCTGCTAAGCCAGATACTGCCGTGGCTGGGGCAAAATGCCAGGCCGAAGCCTGTGGGGTGATTGGTCCACCTGGTGAAAAGCACCAGACAGCCCTTACCCCTACATGCGCCGGTCAGTGTCCTTGAGGGCTGGGGATGATTCAGACTACAATTACCAACAGGGCTTACTTGTGCGATTGCAGTCCATAAAAAATTACCTTGTGCTCCTGTGCATTGCATGTGCACCCAGGTTGCAGCCGCGGAGGCACGGTTGCAAGAGCTGGTGGAGCAGGGCATGGTGGCCGCAACAGACAGAGCCAAGGGGTGGCGCATTCCCGTGCTGTTCCTGGGAATTTTCCTGGTGGGGTGTGCCATTGCCGCTGCCATGGGCTGGCGGAAGCTGCGGAAAACGCACCTTCTCTAGGCGGCACACAATAATTCACACTACAACTATTACTTCAAGTTCCTGCTCCAGCGCTTGTGCCATGGTGTACAGGGCGGTTTACCGTGTGCTTGTGGTGTGTGGTGTTGTCTGTTCGCTGCTGCCGGCTACATCGCCACACACACCACACCCCAGTTCAAGCTGTGTTGTTCTACTGTAGTAGATACAGTTGCTTGGAAATGGTTGGTGTTGGCAAACTGGCAAGTGTTTGGTACTCGTTCGTGAGTGTCATGCACAGATGCAAAGCCAGCAGCTGCAGCGCTATTGCTCTGATTCAGCCATGCAGCAAGCGTCGCGGCACAGCAAGCAAGCCTGGTTAAGCACAGACAACCCAGCCCTGCCTGTGAGTCAACCAATTCGCACGCAGGTGGTCTGGCAGTGCGTGCAGCAGTTGCACTACCTACTCCAAGTATGAATTCACACCACAAGTTGAGTCACTGCTGGTGAAGCTCCTGTCCCCTGCAGTGCTTACCACCCACTGCACGTGCCTTAGCCCTCCTCTTCCAACACAACAGTTGGGGGTGCCTCCTTTGTTCCGCGGCACTCACTGATGCGCCGTGCTCACCACCCCCAGCTGCAACTGCCGGCGTACGCCACCAAGTGAAGAAACATAAAAATCGCAGGCAACGCCATCACCCACATACCAGCACATCCCTTGCCATTAAAAGTTATGCTCCGCACCCAAAAAACGCCCGCCAAGTCGTCAGTCAAGAATGACTTGACTCGGAGGTCGAGCTGCAGAGGTGGACTGGGTTGGTTGCAAACTAGGGGTGACGACGGCCGTACTGTACATTTACACAGCCGGTGTGTAAAAATTGTGCATCAGAACCCGGTGTGTCTGGGGTGTGCCGCAACGCTGGAAAAACTGTGCAGTGTCCACCACATGCGGAGCAAAACCCGGGTCACAGCGCTTCCGTGTGCCGCTTACTGTAACAATGCACGGTGTCGCGTAGCCACCTGTGTGAGAGGATAAAAGACACCTCAAAGGTTGCTAGGTCCAGATACTGCCGTGGCGGGGCAGAATGCCAGGCCAGGGCCAGCGGGGGCGTTTTATTTCCTGTGCGTATCCAAAACAGATAGCCCTTGCCCTACGCGCGCCGATCAGTACCCACTGTGCCCAACACAAAAACGACGACAGCGATGGAAAAAAACTGGGGGCAGCGTGCTTAGTCTGCACGCCTAACCTACTACGGTGTTCCCTACGCCGACTGCCCCTGGCTAGGCGCGCAGTACGCAGGCTTTAGGTATTCTTTTCCGAGCCGAGTGAGTTCGCCGGGGGCAGCACCCAGCAGCGATGGCTGCCCAGGCGCCAGTGGCTTTCCCGCCTCTGGACGGTAGCCATTGTACCAGCTGTAGTACGCCACCTTGTCGTTTTGCTCCAGAAAGGGTATGATCTGCTTCATCCAGTTGAGCTGCTGCTCGTCGTTGCCATAGCGCATGGCGAGCCCGCACGCCAGCTCGCTGATGATGACCTTGCGCCCGGGCAGCGCGCGCGTGTAGGCGTTGATGGTGTACTGCAGCACCGCCACGTTGCACGTGTACGCGTGTATGTTAATGTAGTCGATGCCGGATGTCCCGTACAGACGCACGCACTCCGCATCAAAACTCCTGATCCAGTCTATGCCGAGCATGCTGTCCAGCGTCCGGTTAACGCCGTCAGGAGGCGTGCTGCCGGTGGTGGAGGGGGCGGGGCCGGGCTGCCAGGGAACAGGCAGTGTTGGCCCAGTGGCGGAGGGGCTTGCGAGGGGCAACTGGTACTTGTCCTTGGCCTTGAGCATTTTTCCCCACCACTGGGCGGCTGTCTCGGGAGTGATGGCCCAGTTGTTGGGCTCGTTAAAGCCCAGAAGGATCGCGTCTGTGGTGCGGGAGGGGTGGCGCAGGACGGTGTGACGGGAGGGTGTATGAGGAGGCATGTGGTGTGGGAGGGGTGGCGCAGGATGGTGTGGGAGGAGACGTGTGAGGCGGTGTGTGCTGTCAAAAGTGGTGGCGCAGGGCCGTGCGATGGGAGATGTGAGGGGGGGCGTGTGGTGCCATGAGGTGTGACAGTGTTAGGGGGTGATATGCTGGTATGTTGCGCGTGGCATCTGCCCCCATTCGATGGGTCAGCGCTTACAATGAAGCATTTTAAACTTTTGAAGTGAAAGAAACCTAAAGGCTGCTAAGCCCAGATACTGCCGTGGCTGGGGCCAAACGCCAGGCCGAAGCCTGTGGGGTGATTTATGTATTACTTCTTGAAGTATGCTATATTTATCCATGTGTCTATACTTCAGAAGTCTTTCGAAAAATACACAGCAGCCGCATGTGCCCCCAGCGGGGCCTGTACTTGCGCGCACGTCCAGTGCCTCCTGCTCAGCACGGGGGCTGTCGAAGTACATTTCAAAACTTCAAGTGCCCAACTTGGATTTTGTGGCATAACAGTGTCTCGTACTTTGCGGCACACACTGTGCCATGCTGCTAGCACGCCTGCAACTGCTGTCCTGGCCCGTCGAGCTCTAGCCTGCTTGCGGCCGGCCGTGTTTTTTTGTGTGCAAGAAAACTAAAAGGTTGCGAAGCCCAGATACTGCCGTGGCTGGGGCAAAAATGCCAGGCCGAAGCCTGTGGGATGATTGTCCACCTGATTTTTGTGAAAGAAACCTAAAAGGCTGCTAAGCCCAGATACTGCTGTGGCTGGGGCGAAATGCCAGGCCGAAGCCTTTGTGCAAGCTGTGAAAATGTCTACATCAGGCCGCGCATGGCCATTTTGAGTGTGCTAAGCTGTGGTTATATGTCAATACGGGGCCGGGCATGGCCATTGCTTGATGCTGGCTTGCATGAACTGGGTCCTTGCACTCCAATAAAAACTTTGTAGGATATGCCCGCTGGCCCTTTCTGTGTCCGTATACATACACTGACATGGATTAACCATGGCCACCATTGCTTCATGCTGGCTTGCTTCGACCTAGCCTCTTGCATGCCCACAAGTGCCAACTAGTACAAGTACTGTCCTGCTCAAAGTAATCACCCCGGGCTGAAATTTTGGGATTTTCGAAACAGATGGGGGGGGCACGTTGCTTTGGGAGCCACCTTAGACAACCGTTTAAGTGGTGTCATGTGGCATTCAGTATAGCTGACAACACAAAACGACATGGGGGATACATTACATGTGAGAGGCGCCCATGGCAATAGACTATCAAGGTGTCAGCCCAGGGCGACTCCCTGGTCCTTCGCAACAAAACAGTACGGAAGATGGTTTAGGGGTCTCACTTTTGTCCACCTGGGTGGCATTTTTGAGCCAGTAGGTGCCACGCTCGCCCCATGCCATGGGGAAAAAGGTCATGCCTGGCGCGGTCTCGTTGGTGAACAGGCTCCAGTTATTGAACCTGCCAGCCACAGGGCAGCACAAGGTATATGTTCCATATCATAGGTGTACACATGTAAATCCTGTACATACAAGGCATATGCTTCAGATACTTCCGAAGCATGTGGTATATGCGCCAAGAGCACTATCTCCGGCATACGCGTTTGCAAGTGGCGGGTATGCTCAGTTCTTGTGCACCACATGCCCATGCCTCTGTGTGACGCATGCCCAGCGCACAACAACCACACAGCTACCAAAACCAGAGAAAAAAGAGAAAAAAGGTTACATGTATACATGGGCAGGCCTCCACCTGTACTTCTGAAGTACAAGTTGAAGTTGCTTCAAGCGGTGAGTAAGGTAGTCCCTAGTGGACTGTGTGTGCTGCGCTCATGTTGTCAGCAGCCGCCACTCTCATGCACAAACCAGGGTGGAGCAGCTCTCGCGGCTTCCCCAAGCAGCCAGTGCAGTATGCAAGGCACGGTTCAGCCACAAGCTCACTTCATACACAGCATGAAAATGCTGCGTCTATGTGTATGTGTGTGTGTGTACGGCCTGCCACCACCACCTACTAGTAGTAGGTCGCTACACATGACTGCCACCAGCTCTGCCTGGTCCAAGCTCAGCCACACCCTGCTTCATCTGCCGCATGAACACAGTATCGCCATTGATTCACCCAGCCTCTTCCCCTGCCTTGACACCACGAGCAGGAATTGAGCCAACCTGCACGCAGCAGCACTTTACTTCAAGTACAAGTTGGGGTTCGACATGCTTGGGATGTCACCCACCAGCTCACACCGTCCCTGAGAGTGAGCATGTCCTCTTGCGTGGTGATGTTGAGCTTGAGGGCAATGCCGCGCTTGACTGACTTGTAGCAGCCCTCGCCTAGGGGCGTTGCCACGGGCACTGCACACGCACGCCCATAGCAGACAGCAACCGTAAATCAATGGCTAGAAGTGTCCAGCAAAAGCACCCAGGTGGACATGGCGCCACGCACAATAGGCAAACGAACTGCCTGTTGGCATACTTCAGTATATGGTTGGTCAAATGTGTGCACAGCGTGAGGCATGGCACTTGTGTGGAACGCATCATCCACAACACAGGCAGCAAAGTTGGCGGTGCTGCGCACATCGACGAAAAATGATGCACCACCAATGTTGCGTGACTACCCCCACAAGCTTGGCACTCCGTTTGATGCATACCGGCCCGCAGTCGCCTTACGTTTCTTCCCTAGCTGCAGCTTGTACTTGGGCTGGATGCTCTTGAGCTTCTTCTCACGCACCATGGTGCCGTTGGAGGCATATGACATCATTATGCCACCTGCAGCGCAGCATGCATAAATGACCAAAGTTGAAGTTATGAGTAGTTGAAAGTATGAAGGGTAAGGTCGTGAGCTTTGTTGAGCCTTTTCTCAAGCACCATGGCGCCCTTGGGGGCGTATGACATCGTTATGGCACCTGCAGAAGGGGCGCAGCATGCATGAACGACCAAAAATACACGTGCAGTTGTCAGCACACGATGGCTGCTTGGATTTCATTGTGACCAATACACGTCCGCGCACTTGACTACCCCAGCAAAACTGCTGCAGCCGTTTTCCACTGGCACCGGACACAGAAGTTGACGTTATGAAGGGTTGAAGTTCTGAATGGTACGCCAGAAATGGGGCGAATGCATGACATGCTGTCGGGTGCACTGCCATACGCCATCGTTGCCCCGCAACATGACCACCAAGGCAATGCCACAGCTTGTAAAACAGTTTTCCAGCATGCGCAAACCAGCGTTGCGGTGAGCACATGCCGGCACGTGCCGTGATCGATCACAAATGTTTTTCGTTATGCGCCGTAGAATGTATGTAAAGTCATGCATTCTGTCCGTGAATGAGTGTACATGTGCACTGTATACAGTGTCTGTATTAACGTACTACGTAGTATGTTACACCCCCCCTAAATAAGTATGTAGTACTTCTAGTATATGGGGGGGGGGGATAGAAGTACACTGTGCTGTGTGAGCTTTGTACAACATACTGGTACAAAAACATGCCACATGCTCTGACGCATCATCAAACATGTACTACGTGTGCATAGGTGATGATGTTGGCGACTGATACATGTGTCACTCACTGTCGCTGTGGGCAGCCGTAAAGGGCAAGCTAGTAGTGACTCTCCGAGCCACCACACACACATGACGGCGCTGCGCATGCACTGCATGCAGTGTCGCTCAAACCTTGAGTCATAGACCACACAGTTACATCTGTAAACTAACGAAAGTTCCCAAAATAAGCTTCACGCCAGTGTCGTGTGTGACCTGTGCTGGCGCCCCCCTGGCCAACCTGGGCCCCCTGCAGTTGGTGTTCTGCTGAGTTCACTAACAACAGATGATGCAGCGGCCGCACGCACCCTTCGATCCTAGAAACATACCATTAGCAACACTTTACCTGTGCTACGCGTCTATGTGCTACTAGCAGCAACACCAACACAATTATCACCACCACACAAAAGACGGCAGTGCGTGCGTACGCGGCGCGGCTGTGCAAACTACTTCAAAGTAACTGAAAAAGTGTATAAACTGCATTAAGGTGCTACTAGCAGCAACACCAATACAATTATCACCACCACACAACAGACGGCAGTGCGTGCGTACGCGGCGCGGCTGTGCAAACTACTTCCAAGTAACTGAAAAAGTGTATAAACTGCATTAAGGTGCTGGCTCCTGAACAGAGTTCGTGTGCCACTGGCGGTAACGTGTACAAGGCCACTCAGCAAGTCCAACAGGTTCTGACAGCCCTCTGGGCTCCAGAGAGAACCTTGTCTATGGCTTTGAACACTCTCTGCAGTCCACACGTGACGCTGCCTGCACTAGCGGTTAGGTCACACCCTCATACCGCCGCCTAGCAAGCACTTCCCATGTGCTGTTGAGCCACCAGCGCACCTGTTCACACACTCTAGCAGCACTGCTGGTGCAGCATACGGCAGCAGCAAACTCACAACTACACACAGCCCACCAACCAGTAAGCACTTATCAGTAAGCACTTATCACGCGGTCTATATAGTACTTTTATTAAACTCCGCTTAGGGCGCGGAAAGCCCTTTGCACACGGTGCGCGTGACCAGAAAACTATATAGTACTTCTAGTATACTTCCAAGGATACCATAGCTTCTGGTATTTACCATATACTTCGAAGTATGTACACATATTTCAAGTACTTCAGTACATGCACTATACTCAGGTACACTGTATTATGTACTGTATACTTCAGGTACATGCACGTGCGTAGATATCCCAGCCAACACCCGGGTACCCACTCACCTTGCCACAGATTCCGACAGCAGTCCTTGCTCAGCATGAGCGAAAAACATACTCAAGTATCATGTACTGTATACAGTATACTTCAGGGGTATGCCTGTATACTCCGAAATACTTCTGAAGTATGTACACGAATATATATTCCAGCCAACACCCACCCACCTTGCCACAGGTTCTGACAGCAGTCCTTGCGCAGCATGAGCGACAGCACAAACCCGTCCGGCGACCGCTGTGGGCACTCGTACACCCCCGTAAACCGCGGCGCCGCGTCACCAGATGCCAGCGCCATCCACGTGCGTCCATCACCGTCCACACCCAGGTCAGGCCCGTGCCCCGCCACCTGGCTGCTCATGGTAACCTCAACTTGCACTTTGTTGCTGAAGTTGTCAATGACGGTCATTTCCGCCGCTGCGAGGCGTGTTGCCGTGGACCCGGGCTTGGGTTTGATGACAAATTTGCACATGGGGGCTGAGGGGGGGGGGGGGCGGCGCGGAGCGGTGGGGGAGAGGTGCTCAGCAGCAGCGGGAGCTATGAAGAAGAGTGGCCATTGGTGCACAGCAGCAGGAGCGGTATACTATAGTGGGCTGGAGTGGCGGAATGGCAGAGAGTGCCGCTGGCAGCGTCTCTGGCGTTGCAAGCCTCATCCGCTGTTGGGCACGCAATGCACTGCTGCTGGTGATTTTGTTGCAACATGTTGGGTGGTGGGAGGTGGCGTGTGTGCATGTGGTGGAAATGTGCGATGGAAGTAGGGCGCTGTGGCACTGGCAGGGCAGCACCGGAGCAATATGCAGCAACAGGCCCTGGGCTTCATGTCAGGAGACTATTGTACCATGTCCTAGTGGCAGGCACTTGCATGACACAGGGGTGTGCACGTCTGTGCCTGCCAGTGGCCCAGTGGGTCCTCCAACGCAGTTTCAACTACAGCGGCGTTGCAGCGTGTTCCGAGCCCAGCATAAGTGCAGCCAACTTGCTCAGCAACTACAACTTCAAGCATGAATTGTGGTGCACAAGCACGCACCCGCCGCCAGGTGCATGTGCTGCCAGTGTGCACGTCTAACACTACCACCACCTTAAAGTTTGCTGGGGATGAACGCGGCCAGCCAAAGCGGAGAGGGAAGGTTGAGTACTACTACTTCTGTGATAGGTTCAACACCAGCTGATACAACACATGATACATAATGAGCACTGTGGATCCGACGCTAGCACTGGCATTTGCACCTGCGCTCCTGTAGACTAGTAGGAACTCATTAGTGCACTGTGGCACCACTGCACTGCCTACTAATACACAGCGCGCACACTGCTGCTGCATGCAGTGCACCAGCATCTACCTACTGTGCTACTGTAGCCAACCAAGTGCAGTAAGAGCAGCGGGCAAGGCCCGTTGCTGCTGCAGCTGCCGGTGATGGTGGCAGTGCTCAGCAGCAGCGGAGGGCAGCAAGTGTCACTCACGAGGGGGCGTGGGCATCTTGCGCAGCTGCCGCGTCCCGCCACTGGTTGCTGCCTCATCCAGCTCCCAGGCTGCAGCCTTGACGTCACCTTGCACCCGGCGCTGTTGCCACAGCAAGCGCACGCAAGGCAGCAGCAACAGCGACAGCAGCAGGGTCAACCCTTAGGCTGGGGTTGTGTGTTCCTGCTGCCTGCTGCCTGGCGTCACTTGGCTGCAGAGTGGCCGTTGTGCGGTGTGCACCATGTCGCTGGGGTGCACGCGACAACAAACGTCGTCACTGAGGGGTTCAGGCGCATCAGAAGCGCGTCTATGCCCGCACAGCCTTGCCACAGCAGGGCCGGGCAACACAGCAGCAGCAGCACTGCTAGCAGGCGCCGTGTTGTGTCCCCCCGCGCGGGCGGGCCAAGCCTGCGCACGTGCGCAAACCAAACCAAACGCGCAAAGCAGCCGTGTGGCACACCTAGTGTCGACCCTGCTATCGGTAGCAGAGGCAGCCTGCCTTGGGGGATGGCAGCAGCAGACCACACGGGAGCACGACAGCTAGCCTGCACGTCCGCCAAGCTGCGCGCCCCGCTTGCAACACATCAAATAACAGAACCATCAATCAACGAGTACTGTAATAAAAAAATGCACGAGTAGGTGTGCTGCCTGGCGCGGCTTGCGCCTGCCACGATACCAGACGCAAGAGCGCCGACGGTACCAGCTGCCTATTGCCTTCCGCCGCGGCCCTCACTCCCACTCCAAGACCGCGACCGCCTGAGTGCCGCTTGAAAAAACTAGCTGAGCACAGAGCAAAAAAAGCTCACCTCAGGCCGCCTAACGGATGGCGCCGATGCGGCTGCAGCTATGCTGGCTCTCCATATCCCCACGCACAGCACCGCCACGAAAAGCGGCCGCGTACACACCCGCGGCGCCATGAAAGACGGCGTGAGGTAAGCACTGCGCTGCCCCAATTGATTGATGGATCGCACAAATTAGTAATCCGTACCCCCCATCGTTTCAGGTTCGGCGAAAATGTGCTCAGCAGCTGAGTCGTTATGGCTGAGTCGTGTGGCTGAGTCTGAGTAGTGCGATACTGACGGTACTCAGGTACTCGTCCATGGGGTTCGGCGGGCGAAATTGGAAATAGAGGACTACTTCAGTTAGGCCCCGGTAAAATTCCTGTTCGATTGTGGCCAAATTCCTGATTCTTGGCCCCAAAATTCCTTTTTTCCCCACTGAAATTCCTGATGTTTTTTCGGCTCATACTGCCTAAAAATGCAATAAAATTGTGAAAATAGCATTGATAAATTGCAAGCGGCGTGTATCACACCATATTGCACCTTACCAGCAGCTTGTCCACCACAATCTGCACCAGTTCAACAGCTGCCGCCAGCGCGGTGCTGCAGAGCACCGCCTTATGTGCTGCTGAGCAAGTGAGGCTGTGCTCAGCAGCTGTCAGCATGCCTCAACGTTCTGCTTAGCAGCATGCTGTAACAGTTCCTGCCAGGACACCACTTTGACATCATCTGCAACCACAAGTGTGTGCAATCGACTCATCTCGCCCTGGCGGTCACACTGGTGTCCGCCATAACAAAAAATGACGGTGTGCAGAGGAATTATTTGCGAATCAGGATTTTTTTCCTGATTTGCCTCAAGCCTAGGCTAAATTCCTGAAAAAAGTCGGGCAGGATTTTTACCGGGGCCTAGTCCCCGTCGTGTACGCATACACGTGATATGTGAGGTGCGACTTCCGACGCGGTATATCCTATGGCGGGCGGGCCTGTCCACTGCATCCTGCGAGTAGTATACTATAGTATATATATAGGAGGCCCTTCTGCAGGCTGAGCCACTCCGCACTGAATTTAACTTCTCAGAAAAGTGACTTCGAATTCGCAGGGTTTTCTTTTGTGACGTGTTGCCAACTTCAATTCAACTGTTAAACTTGGCGATAGCTACAGCCTGCTCAGGGTCTGCGCGCCCATTCACAACGCCATTGAACGCGCGTGGCAGTAGCAGCAACAGGCTGCGCGCTCCGTCGCATCCGATGAGTCATTAATGATTATCACTGACTCACTATGATAGAGCCAGTACCGTCCCAATGACAGATGCTTTTGCAAAAGCTCTGAAGCCATCCATCCACCGGCGGACCGGTGGTGTTAGCCTGCTGACTGTGAGCAGCCTGAGCACATGCACGCTCTGGACGTACGCTCAGCGAGGCTCAACGCGCTGCGGCATTGCGCCCGCGGTGGATGCAACTCCAAGTTGAGAAATTAACGTCAAGTTTGAAACATACGCCCGGCGCCGCTGCTGCCGCCTGATAACCAACTTGAAGTTGAACTTAAGCTGTTGATTGAAGGGTTCCGCGCGCGGCCACTGGCACAGCGCCATCGACGCTCAGCCTGCTCTTCGCTGCGCCGGTGCCTCAGGCTCCGAGGGCTCCTCGAGCGCCGGCGGAGTCCGACGGAGTCCGTGATCTGTCCGTAACCTCAAAAGTGTCACACAGTAGGTTCCTAGTGTTGGAATATTGGCAGGCACTTATACTATGCTCATGTACTTATGGGCCTGTGGCTAGGGTACTGAGCAGTAGTG
>JAULBY010012991.1:0-22788 GCA_032358315.1 Ophiocytium majus | reverse complement strand
GTTGCTTGTGTGTGTGTGCAGCTGCTGCTAATGTCTGGCCGTAGGTGTATCGGGTGTTCGCCCGTGCATTTTGAACATCAACAAACTGTCCCGAATTTGGGTCATGTCCCGATTTAGGCACAATTTCGGTATATATATATATGTATGTATATATAGGTATAACAGTGTAGTAGGTGCAGTCTATTTGGTACCGCGCACTCGTGGTTTAGTTTGCTTTGATTTAGTGCAGCATTCGGCTTAGTGCGGGCTCCGGGGACCTGTCACAGACCACATGATTCTATTTAAATGATGCACAATGCCCTATTTGATTCAGAGCGGGTGTTGCTTTACTGCGCCGTGCTGGGGGGGTGATGCCACCCTGCACTAAATCGCGAGTGCACTGTAATGCCAATCATCGACAAGAATTGCTCTCTTGCATGGTTCACCCCTACCACACAGCACAGCAGCTGCCCTCCGCAGTTGGGGGCAACATGAGAGGGGGCAAATACGCCCCAGCATATCAGCAATGGTATACAACCACATAAATTTCTCAACAAAGGGGAAATGTACATATATGGAAGTGCTTGTTGTAGAGAAGCGAAAGAGAATGTTGAAGATTTTCAACACATGAAAGGGGCCCAAAAGGGAACGCGCCATTTCCAGTCACAGCAGAGCCTCGGCTGCAGTAGCACTAACTGCATTGCTGCGGCCCCCCGCAAGGTGCTGCGCTCATTGAACCCGGACAGTAGCGCGAGTCATGAGTGCTGCAGAGCCGCTGCGATGTGTAAATGAGCACGCCATGCCCAACTAAAATTTTGCTGCTGCCGCACCAACTGCCAGGTACGTTTTGTGGGGGCTCACAATGCGTGTATTGGAGTTCAGCAGCAGGCGCCGTCACACTTCAACTTCATGGCAGTTTCAGATGCCATTGGCAGGACTTCCTTTAGCGCAGCAGCAGGAGGTTGCTGCGCTTGTATGACATGACCATACGATCACTTTGAAATGCGCTCACAATTTTTGGGCTCGCAACGTAAAAAAAAGGCACTTCAGCTGCATGACACTGCAGGCGGTGGAGTACACAGCAGCTGCACTTGGTCTAACACCACAAACTCAAAATACTCACGAGTTTGATGTGCCAAATTGAAATATACTTATAATTAACGCACCACAAGTTGTCCGTAACAATGTGCATTTTACATCAGTTTTGACATGGTCAACTTAAGACTGTACAAAACCCCCACACTTTTGAACTCACAATGTAGGCGTCGGAGCACAGCAGCAGGATGCCATTGCGTTCCAACAACATAACTGTATGAAAAACCATCTGCTTCACACGCAACAATGTGCAAAATCAGTTCTGCATGACAGTATGCTACTTCCCTTTTCAGAACCATTTTTTTCTGAACTTGCAATGTAGGCGTTGGAGCGCAGCAGCAGGATCCGCATGACAGTTTCCTACTTCTTTCTAAGATCACTTTTTCCGAACTTACAATGTAGGCGTTGGAGCGCAGCAGCAGGAGGTCGTTGCACTTCTTGACGGGGGCGAACCGCGTGCGTGGCACCACCACCGCGCCCGCGCCCTCAAAGCACTCAATGGCAGCGCCCATGGCCGTCTCCAGCTGCAGAACGGCGGTGGACTTGTCGTCCTGCAGGCGCAAGTTCAAGTTTGAAGTTGCAGTCGCGATCGCAGTGAGTAGGGGCAGGAGTGTGCATGAAGGTAGCGGCGGGGCGGGGGGTGTACGCTTGGGCGTGCCGCAGGAGAGGGCAGTGTGAGCGAATGTGGAAGACTGAGGCAGGCAGTGCGCACCATAGCTTCGCTGCTGTGCTGTTTTCTTTTGGGATATTGAAGAACTGCAGAACTGTCACATTTTCGCGTTCAGCACATGCATCATGCTACGCACACATGGAAGGGGCTAAGAGTAGGCGCACCCAAGAAGATGGGGCTTTGAAAAGGCTGCCACGTACATGCGTACATATGCAAATGTACATTTCAAGCGATGGTTTGCTTGTACACTCAGTGGAAGTACATCTAACCTGGTCACAAAAATGCAACAAATCCTCTTGGTATGTTTTTAAAAGCCATATTTGGGTGAACCGTAGTATTTTAATTTGATAAAAAAACAAAGGCAGAAAATTTCTCAGAGGCAAGTCATGCCGATTTTTTTGATGTTGGTACAAACTGTTGTTCCCCTTGATCTGCACAGTACCAGCAAGCCTGCCCAGCCATGCTGTGTCCATTTCAAAAGAAAAATGAATGTGACAACTCATCTAGGTGCGATAGAAGATGTCATCTATGAACAAGTTCAGGAGCTCCGGAAAGGCCGACAGATGTGTTTCCATAAATGCTACATCACAAACTTAAATAACCCCTTCAGCAGTACTACATAGTATGCAAGAGCGTTTGAGTAGAAATCACATGCGCACCTCCACCACAGGACTGCAGGAAAAAAAAGGGGAAAAAAAAACCGTCAGCCAGTACTAATCAGGCACGGCCCAGACCAGCAGCTTCATGCACACCCGCAAAACAAAGTACACACCGCAGCGGCAGCACCCACCGCAGTGCGGTCCGTACCACGCCCAGTAGAATTCAGTATCCAAAGCGTCCCCGCACCCCGCCCCCCCCCTTCCCGGTTAGAAGAAAAAAAAAAACAGAAAAAAATGTGCACCACACCACCACACGCAGCCCCTCCCCCCCCCAAAACAAGTAGCAAAAAAACAAACACAAAACAAACACACCGCGATACAAAAAAAAGCAATTGCCCCCCCCACCTGGGGGTCGACGGTCTTGGGGTTCTTGATCATGGGCAGGGGGATGAGCCCGCCCGCGGCGTCGATGGCCGCCTTGAGCCTGTCGAGGCGGATCCACAGGTTGTTGGTGTTGAAGAAGCGGTGGCGCGTCGTGTCCTGGAACGCGGCCTCGTCCGTCCCCTCGCACTGCGCGCTCTCGCGTAGTATGAGGCGCCCGTCGCTCGCGCGCACCGCCAGGTGGCCGCCCTTCTTGTCGGCCTCCGTGCGCTCGCACACCTCCATGAGGAAGGGCTTGTCGCTGGAGGCGAGGTACGCAAGGAGATCCACGTCCAGGGTGGCGCCCAGGTTGTCCGAGTTGCTCACAAACATGTACCTGGGGGTGGGGGGTAGGGGGGTTTGGTTTGGGGCGGGTGACAGGTGGCAGGTTGCGGTGGGGAGCAGATGAAAGCTGCAGCAGGCAGCAGTGACTGCAAAAGCCCTGAGTTTATTGCACACACACAACAGCCCTGAGTTTATTGCACACACACAAAATCTGGGAACTGCGCAGGCACCCAGAGGCCGAAAACCCAGGTGTAAAGTCAGGTAGGATTAGTCGATTAGAGGAGGCATGCTGTGAGCGACTTGGCTCACTTGACGCCCTCCTTGAGGAGCCTGTCGAGCACGCCGCTGCCGCTGAGCGCCGCGTACAGGTCGCCGTGGCCAGGCGGGCACCACTCCTTGGAGGGCGCCTTGGGCCACACGGCGGGGTCCATCGTAGCGGCATCAACCTTGGGCACCTGCAAAAAAGTTAAAATAACACGGCGCAGCACAAGGTTGTGTTAGGAGCATTGCAGGTGCTCTTGGTGGTTTGTACAAAGGCGCCATGTTGTGGTGTACTTGTGGTGGTTATGTGTGGGCCAGAAGTGCATGGTATGCCCGCAGGGAAGTGGCCAGTGCTGGTGCGGCACTTGTGAAAAATTGGGAACAAGCGTGCCGAGCACTTGATATCCATTGCCGTGAGCTTGCACTGGCGCATTGCAGCTGCTGAGGTGTATTAATAGAAATAGTAATGTAAAGATTAGAGACATGCGGCCCGAAAGTATGATAACAGCCAGGCGTACGCTCGCATTGCCTAATGCCGTTGAGGCGTCCTCCAGCAAGATGCTGTGGCGCCCAAACAGCAGGAACAATCTGTGTCTTTCCTGGTTGCATGGCAAGTGGCATGTGCAATGGCACTTCTCTTTTCAGCATTGAACATGTGCATAATTCGCGCGCCTTGTGGCGCCGTGTCGCTGGCCGCTACTCAGCCGAGTACTAAGGTACACTCGGCACTCAAGCTGTTGGCGGCAAGTGCCTGTGTGTACACAGCAGGGCACAAGACACGCGTGCAGCGCCATGCAGTCATCAGCTGCTGGCAGTTTCCAAAAGCCACCCGACGCCAGCCACCCATGCTCCGAGCACAAAAAATTGATAGTATTACGCTTTATCAACATTAAAAAGATATGTGTGTACATGTCACCTTGTTCTGCATGAGCTCGAGGTTGGGGTCCGCGACCAGCTCCGGGTACTTCTGCAGGAACGCGAGCGTGTCCTCGCTCGTGCTGAAGGAGTTCATGAGCATGAAGCGCACGTTCTGGCCCAGCGACTTGCGCATGTGCATCACCTGCCCAGCGCAGCAGGCACACGCAAGGGCAGCGGCGGCGGCACAGCATGTATGGCAGAGAAAGGAATGGTCAAGGGTGTGTGGCTGTGGTTGGCTGTGTAATCCAGGCAGGTGTGGCGCCCGTGTGCGTGCGCGCGGCGCAGAATGGGAGCGACAGTTGCAAGCTGGCGAACGACTGGTGTCCAGGGGCACGCATGTCTGGTGTGCTGCACATCCCACTGGCATAGTTTCTGGCACTTGTGCAGGCTAAATGAGAAGGCTGGCGCACGGGGGAGAGGTGCCAGCGAATGTTTGCCGCCGAGGAATGTTGGGCACCCCTGGGGCGTACCCCTGGCAGCTACGCACGCACGTCCTACCCTCAGATGCCAAACGTTGCAGAGGGGGGGGCAAGGTGCTGCACGCTTGTACGAGCATTCGTAGAGCTGTGTTTACACACGCGTGCGTGCGCCGCTGGTGGTGGTAAGCACCGCGCCGCACCTGCTTGGCAGTCAGGTCGAGGAAGGTGTCATTGCCCTTGACCTTGAGCAGAGACTTTGCCTTGTCGAGACCCATGCTGGTGCCGAGCCCGCCGTTGAGCTTGAGCACGACGGTCTGAGACAGCAGGTCGGTCCCCGGGCCATGCTTGCCCTTGATGTCGGCTTCCAGGGAGGGGACATCC
This sequence comes from Ophiocytium majus, assembly GCA_032358315.1. Classification (NCBI taxonomy): domain Eukaryota; class Xanthophyceae; order Mischococcales; family Ophiocytiaceae; genus Ophiocytium; species Ophiocytium majus. The sequence continues at coordinate 17,761 of JAULBY010012991.1, read as the reverse complement.
GCCGCGGGCTTGATGCTGTCCTCAGGGATCATGCCGCTGCTGCCGCTGGACAGGGCGGCGTAGCTGTTCTTGAAGGCAAGAATGGCGGCGGAGGACAGCCCCTCCGCCACCATTTTGTCCTCGAACAGCTTGAACTTGGCTGCCACCTCCGGCGACATCGCTTCCTGATGACGGCCGCAGACACCAGCGAGGCAGCGGCAGCAGCAACGGGACGCGAGGTCAGCCACTTTCCCTGCGGGTGCAGGTCCTATGACGTGAGCAAGCACGCCCAGTGAAACGTGCGGGGGGATGCGCGAGTGCAAGAGCTCCCCGCGGTGCTCGTGTGAGGCGCGGCCCGAGGGGGGAGGAGGACGCAGAGCGTGGCACCCATGGCCCTGCGCGCCCCTCCCCGCAGCGTGTGCGCGCCTGCCGCACCCCGCCCGCTCCGGCACACTGAGAATATCCTGAGCAGGTTGTCATGTTGTTTTTCCTTGAAGAGCGGATGCACAGAGGGCGGGGCAGAGCCTCTCGTTGTGCGCGGCGGCTGCTGCTGGGTGCGGCAAGGCGCCACAAGAGCGCTGAGGCTTACCGATGCCATGGTGCTGCGAAACCCACTCAGGTGATGCGGCTGGAGGTGTGATTTGCGACGACACCGAGGGATTCCCCCACTTCGGCTTTGGGAGTTTTGAGCGCGATCGCGATGTCACGATGCGGTGAGGTGACGCGCCCCAGCAGCTGAACGTCCTTACGCTTTCGACGCGTTGGCAGCGCGTCCATGACGTGTGGATGGGGTGGGGCAGGTCACATACATGGTGCTCACGGGGAGGAAGGATGGTATCATATGATACCCAGTGCTGAGTTTGCCAGACAGGCGAGCACGCGGACACAGACAGGAGGGGGGGCGGGGAAACAAGTTGCATACACACATGTGCACAAGCGCATGTCCAGTGGACGGTTTTCTGCGCCAACCTGAAAGGTGGTTCATTTATGAGCACACCCAGGTCATGACATGGCATTCTTGTGATGTGTATGTCTCACGACCACTCGCACAGCGCCAGGTCTCCCAGGGACGCGCCGCACCTTATGGGCGGACTACGCTGCAGCAACACGACGCAGCGCTTACACATAACAGACACAAACACATACCCTGGCCAACCTCGCCACCACAGCCGCAGCGCCCCCCCGTGTAGGCGGTGGCAGCCACGGGTTCGCATGTGCTAAGTGCGACTGCTGCCGCTGAGCACCGCGTGTCTAATGGCGCACGGGGCGCGGCCAGTGGCCACCGCCGCCGCGCACGCGCGTGCATGTGCTCGCCAAAATGCCTATAGTTTTTCATAATCCCAGCACAGCCACAGCCGGTGCCGGCGCGGCACATGTGCCACAGCCGCCTCTGCGTGCACAGCACGGCCCCCACGTCAACATGGTGTTTGACGGCACAGGTGTGCCTTTTTGCCCACTACCCTGCCTCCTGACTGCGGCGGCGCAGCTGCATGGGCGGCGACCAGGGAACGGGAACCGAGCGGTCTGGTGACAGCGGCGGCGGCGGCGGGGTGTTGGCGGCGGGCTTTTTGGCCTGCGAGGTGTCGTCCAGCACAATCTGGCTGCGCACCACCAGCGCGACCTGCACCAGCGCCATCACCAGCAGGACCTGAAGGGCGGGGGGGGGGAGGGACCATGCATGGAGGGCATGTGGGCATGCTGGGTATGCGGGGGGGCTGGAGTGGCCAGGCCGCGGGGGAGCAGTGGCGATGGAACGACGTGTGTGCATGGCGCAGTTTGTTCCTGGCACGCGTGTACTGTTGTGTGATGCATGTAGCATTGCGTGGAATAGCAAGGGGGGGCTGGCGCACATGCACAGTTGCACTGTGCATGCAGCGCTGCTGTGGGCACTCGCGGCGGTGACAGCGCCTGAGGCAACCTATCTATCCACTCTGTGACGGTGCATGTGACTTCAAGGCAGCAAGCACGCACCATGCCGCGCCGTTTACGCCTGCATCCACAATGTCAGGGCATACCAGTGCATGCATTTTGGGCCATTGTGTGGTGGCATGCATTATGTGTCATGTCATAGGGCGTTGTTTGGGTCATCGAAGTTCGGTCAGTTTGTAAGCATTTGGCAGGCACGTGCAGGCACAGGTGGGGAGGGTGCAGTGGCAGCATGCAGATGGCAGTGCCGCACTGCCTGAGCAGCCTGGTGCGGTGGCTCGGGGCAGCACATAAGTGTGATCGCGGGAGGGCAGTTGCACTCTGGAGCTCACCACATTGAGGACCACCAGCATGACGGCTGCAACGCCGCTCTGGCGTGACGACGGGTCTAGCACCTGTGTGTCCGCCAGTAGCGCCACAAAGACACTGAAGAACCTGCACAATGCCAGCACAAAGGGCAAGTTGCGGTGGCCGTAGGTAAGCGCAAGATGCACATGCGCCTGTGCAGCTACCATGCGTGACGACTAGTGATGGGTCACGGCGTATAAACGTACTTTATACGTTATGCAGAAAAAGGCGTATGTCTCCGCCCCAAAACGTGATATAGGGTGTGTTTGCCTTATGAATACGTTCATCTGTATGCTTTAAACGGCGTAATTACATACGTTATGCGGCGTATGGTTCGAAAATTGTACGCTGTCACCCATCACTACTGTAGCGACGGCGCATACAGCATGCACCTGCTGCCACGGCTGAGCATGCTGCTGCCGGCGCGGCTGCTGATTTATACGCTGTGACCCATCACTAGTGACAGCATGCGTCTGCTGCCACGGCTGAGCATGCTGCTGCCGGCACATGGCCACGTCAACAGAGTGCGTATGCCCCCTCGGTTTAGGAGCTCTGCTGTGCCAGCAGCAAATGCGCTACAGCTGACCGTGCAGCATGCGTACATGTCGGTATATGCACACAGTGCGTGCACTTGAGGTCAGCCGTGCTTGGTCATGCTCCCACTAGTCACACACACCATGTGCACAGAGCTGTCCGCGCCCCAAGCGGAGTACAAAACAATGGTGTGTGCATGTGTACCTGTACGAATGTGCCAGCTCCGGCGTGGAGTGTAGCGGCATATGGCACGCGCGCACGCCCTGGTGGCCAACATGACTTACTCATGTTGGGAAAATTACAAAACTGCTGAGGCTGGAGGCAGTCACACAGCTAAACGCTACCATGCAGGAGCTGAAGCTTAGAACGCTCATAACACTGCCGTAATACTGGCACACTTTCGCCACAATGGGTTGTTACGAGCTGCAGTTTGGCGATGGTCCAGCAGCTTCGGTGACTGCCACTGCTGATGACACGCACGACTCACACAATGATGGAGCCGACGGTGTATATGCTTGTGTCGAGGCCATCCGTGTGAGGCCGACATCGCGCGTACAGTATGTAGACCAGGTAGGACAGCATGCATGCGTACGCTGACTGTCCGACGGTGCCTGCGGCGTGGGGGCATTCCAGGGGGCGGCAGGCAGGCACGCAGTGTGTCATGCTCACGTGCATTATGCCAGGCTTCCTCTAGAGTATGCAGTGTTGAGCATCGCCAGCTTGTTCGCTAGCAACAGCATGTCTAATCATTCTTTCTGGTCACACGCACACCATGGGCAAAGGGCTTTCCGCGCCCTAAGCGGAGTTCAATAAAACACATGAGGCCAAGGTGAGGAGCATGCTCCCACTGCAGTGCGTGTTCACACGGCAGCCCAAGGCATGCTGGGAGAGCAGGTCAGAGACCGTATGGTCACATCCATATTGCGCCAAATGCAGCGCAGGCTTCATGGTGGGGTGCGATGCGCTTGCTGCAGCGTAGGGTGGAATTGGAGCACCCCCAGCCCTGCACTAAAGTGGCAAAGCATGTGCTCAAATGCTTATATGCGCTGCCACATACTTGAGCGTACTACTGGAAGTACTCGAAGTATGTATATCAGTCGTAGAGACATGAGGGCATGGGTGCACCACGTCAAGTATAACCATAGGTGCCACTTCGAAGTGTATTTACTTTGGGTAACATGATAGGAGTATGTGCGCCAAGAGCAGGGACGTGGCAGACCAGCGCTGGGAACTGACAGTCACGCACCTGGCATGACGAACACAAGCACACCGGTGAGCAGCAGCCGTCGAAGGCACTCGACCACCTGCTTGTCAGCGGATGATGCAAGCAAAAACAATGGGAAACTACTAGTGAGCCATGAACACATGAACACGACCAACGGGGTTGGCCCACGTGAGGTCAAGATGCTGGGCACGGCAGCAGCATCGTCACGTATAGGAAGTCTACATAATGATGCAACATATGCATTGCTCATCAAATACTTTAGCAGTATACTGCCGGCATACTTGATAGTATAATACTGCCGTAGTACCATGGTATTTCACAATCAGTAGAACACCATCATACTTCGGAGTAGGTATGATCCGGCGTGCTATTTATAGAGATCTCACTTACAAGGTCAGCAGTGTCACGGCGTGGCGGCGCACATACACGGCTTGCGCCGGCACTGACACATGCCCCTCCAGTGGGCGGCATGACAGCCCAACCAACCAAAAGAGACCAAGGCACAGCGCGACGGGCGCGTACCCGCCCCAATAGTAGGCACACACCCATACTATGTATGCGAAGTAGTGAGCCAAGAGCATGTGGACGAAACTTGCTTCATACAAAGTTAGGAAACAAGTGCTGGTTCGCCAAATAAATGAGGCAACAGTATAAAACAGTATCACAGCATGGCATTGCACATGTGGGGCTTGTGCCGGCAGTACACATGCCCCCACCTGGTGGCATGGGCAGCCCAACCTGGGCACGGCACAACGAGTGTTTGTACCCACCTCCCAATAGTAGGTCCTCCGGCTGTACGGCTCCCAGAGGAAGTGCATTGCTCGGAGCTGGGGGTCGTACATTGTGTCCCTGAGACTGCTGTAGCCGTTGCCGCTTTCGGGGACCTGCCGAATCTCGCGGCGCTTCCACCACAGTAGTCTGCGCAGTGCACCACATGACATCATCAGTTTATGCGTACTTCAGAAGTATATACTCGAAGTATGACATACTTCTTGAAGTACTTCTAAGTGTACCTCGAGGTACCAGCAGCAACCTTATAGGTTTGCCATATACTTCGTGGAGGTACACCGGTGGCGACAGTTGGAGCACACTTCGAGAGCATACATGTGCGCACATGTACACACATGTTTGCGCATGATGGGGGGTGGAGGGGAGTACTGAGGGGTGTCGCCGTGGCAGGGGGCTTGTGAGGCGGCGCCAAGCCTCCAGGAGACAAGGTGCACACCGCTGTGGCGCCACAGCCGTCAGTGCACGTGTGTGATGCACAGGGGTGCACACAGCGACATGCGAACGGCAGCAGAACACAACATGCGCACGACACAGTACATGCGCATGGTGTAGGATGTGCATGTGCTAGCTGGGCAGGCGGAACGGTGTGCCCATGCGCCATGCTCAGCAGTGGCGGCCAGTCACAGCCGGGGACGCACCCAAAGTACGTGGCCGGAATGCCCGCGGGGTATATGACGATCATGATGGCGGCGTACACCTGGTACGCGTTGTGCGTTGGCGTGTAGCACTGCAGGCTGTAGTCCGCTCGCAGGTAGTACTTGTCCGTCCCGGGGATGTTGTCGCATGCAAATGTCTGGGCATGGGGGGGAGGGGGGCCAGCGAGCACGGCGCGGCAATGCCGGGGTTCACGTGTCGACCGGTGGTGCGTGCGGGCAATGTGCTGCGGTGGCGCAGGCAGAGTTGATTTGCATCGCACATGGCGCGATGACAGAAACTGGATGAAAGATACTCTAAGTTGGTGGCATCAATTCAACGGCGAGATGGTAACCATTAATTACAGACCTATTGTGCAACATGATGGCACATAACTTCCATGATCCGATACTTTATTCGCTAACATTTGTGCACAGCAGCGGTATACTGTAAAGCTGGCCTGCAACCACCGCATGCCGCACGAGCCATGACACCGCCACTTCCCCCACCAACACGCTTCTCCAGCTTGCAGGTCACACGTCAACGCAAGAGAGAAAGAGGGCATGTGGTGCCATGCCCCATGCCCCCTGTACTGACTGGTAAGTGGTACTACAAGTGCAATGTACATATACTTCAACTTTGAAATATTATGATAATGGCGCGTCGTGAGCAGACACCTGGCCGTAATGTCGCGCACGTCCCCACACGGCCACCCCTTGCGGCGGGCAATAGCTGGCTTTCAGCCACACGGCTTGCCTGGAATATGGTGGTAGACGTCCACGCGGACGCGAGGGAGGTGAAGTACAGGCTGACGTTGGTGGCGTTGCCCACGACCACATCAGTGTATATATACTTCAACTTTGAAGTATAGTGATAATAGCGCGTCGTGATCAGATGCCTGGGCCACAACGTCTTTCAGCCACGCGGCTTGCCTAGAATATGGTGGTGGCTGTCGACGCAAACACGAGGAAGGCGAAGTACAGGCTGACGTTGGCGGCGTTGCCCACGACCGCATCAAGTAAAGTGTATATACTTCAACTTTGAAGTACTTCCGAAGTATATAATAATGGCGCATCGTGAGCAGATGCCTGGCCCTAACGTCTTTCAGCCACGCGGCTTGCCTGGAATATGGTGGTGGACGTCGACGCGAACACGAGGAAGGTGAAGTACAGACTGACGTTGGCGGCGTTGTCCACGACCACCTGGTACGCGCGCCCCCTGCGTCCGCACACGCGCGCATGGTGCATGACCGCCAGGCACACTGCGCCCAGCAGCAGCAGCGCCACGAGGGGCGACAGGGTCATGAGGAGCAGCTGGTCGTAGAAGCCTCGGCTCCAGAGGCAGGTGGTGGAGAAGAGGAAGGAGAGGTCGACGTTGAAGACGTCCATCCACGCTAGGAAGCCGCGGTACAGGTAGGGCATGGCCGCGCCTGCGTGCTCACTCACGTGTTGCGGCGTGGCAGACAAAGAGTAAGTGATATTGTGGACTACTAGTAGTACAATGATACCGGTACAGCACACAAGTATTTCACTAGTAATCTTTTGTATGTGCCATCCACGCCAGGAAGCCGCGGTACAGGTAGGGCATGGCGGCGCCTGCGTGCGCACGTGTTGCGGCGTGGCAGCCAGGTAGCGCTTGACATGGTGTACGATGGTTAGAGTGGCACATGGTATACCATTTGAAGTAACTACGGTAGTGACGGTATTACATACTTCAGTACAAGTACTTCAGAGCAGTGGTACAGGTAGGGCGTGGCGGCACCTGCGTGCGTACGTGTGTGGCGTGCAGCAGCCGGGTAGTGCTGACATGGTGCACAATGATCACAGTGACACATGGTACATGCTACGGTAGCACTGTAGTGCGCTGCTGTACTAGGCCTGTACAGTATCTGGCACTTCTACCCGTACAGTATCTGGTACTTCTGAAGTATTTCAGGTAGAAGTTACTTCACAAGAACTTGTGGTATAGGTAGGGCATGGCCGCGCCTTCCTGCGCAGCCAGATGGCACCTGAAGTACTTGAAGTACTTACGAAGTACAACAATAGGGTCATACCGGCATACTTTTCAAGCACATGTACAGTACATCTTGTGCCATGCGGTACTGGTAGACCAGTGGTTGTGCCGTGTAGGCCGCTACGGTACGAGGTGCACTGCGCTTGTCTGACATGCGATACGACACCAGGTGCACAGGGCTTTCCGAGCCCCACGCGAAGTTTAATACAGTAGTAACACTTCAAGTGCAATTACAAGGTGGGCAGCGCGAGGCGGCTTACGCACCGCTGACGCCGACAAAGTCTGAGATGAGCTGGAACACGACAATCGGGATACGGAGGCGCTTGGGCAGCTGCGCCACGACCTTCCCCACCTGCGGTGCAGCAAGCGTCACACGCAGCAGGTACGGTGCTCAGCGCACCATTTCAAATGGGTACGCAATGCGCCGCATGCCGCGGCAGCAGTGTCCAACACACCCTCACACGCGCCGCCACACGCACTTCACAGCACCGCGCGCACACGCTCAGCCTTCCGCAACACCAAACTACCAGGGGAGAAAACACCGCACGCAGCCGCAGCACGCGTGCAACACAGCAGCCAGCCGCGCTCCCGCCCTGTCTGCCCCACAGCCGGCGGCGCCGCGCCACACCACCAAGCCAGACCCTCACATGGTCCATGAACCTCCAGAAGCGGGCTGCCCTGGCACTCCTCCCGTGTGCCGCAGCCCCCTGCTCAGCACTCCGCTCGGCCTCAAGCTCCTCCACCTGTATGGAGAGCGCGGGCTCGGAGCGTTCTTTGGCGCGAGAGATGGCGTACGAGGCAGCGCCGAGCAGCATGGCCGCCACCAGCGCCGCCACCAGCGTGGTGCCCGCGATGGCCGCGTCGCGGTGGCACTTGTAGCAGGTGTGCCCGCCGAAGCTGGTGTAGCCGTCGGTGCACACCGCGCAGTCTGTTGTGTGCGCGGGGGGGGGGGGGAGGGGCGGGGGGGAGGTCATGTTGGGGGACAGGGGCAAGCGGCGCTTGCGGCAGTGGTGGGTGCGGGTGTGAAGTTGGTTGGGCGCTCTGGTTGTGTGTGTGTTGGTGGCTTGCTGTGCTGGTTAAGCAGGTGACAACTTGAGGTGTGAGTTCATGTACGGGTGTGCAAAGGGTGTGCACCGGCGGTATCTGGCGCAGCCATTTTTTCGGGGGCGGGGGCAACAGTTTTGGCCACTGCCACTTCAGCACCAGCCGCCCGGCCATCACTGCGGCACACTGCAGATACCCCCCCCACCAATTTTTTTGTGTGAGTAGGTCTAAGTCAATACCTACCACCTGCACTATACTTGAAGTGCATGTATATAGAGCACATGCGGTTGAAGACATACTTCAAAGTTTGTGCCTTGGGTCCCACTCATCACAACAACAACAACTTCAACATCACAGCACCCTGCAACTTCAACATGACAACAGCACGCTGCAACTTCAATATCACAGCAGCGCCCTGCATCACAGCAGCGCGCTGACACTTCAACACCACAGCAGCGCGCTGCAACTTCAACACCACAACAGCGTGCAGAAGCTTCAACATCATAAGCAACTTCAACATCACAACAGCACCCTGCAACCTCAACGCCGGCCTCATCCACTCCCCCCCCCCCCCCCCTAACAGCAACACTCACACGGCCCACTGTAGCCCACATTACAGTACTGGTCCGAGTTCAGCAGCGCCACGCCGCCCCGGCACGCCTGCTTATTCCAGCACTCCACCACTTCCTCTTGCCCCCCCCCGAGGTTCGCGCGCCACATGCCCGGCAGCAGCGGCACCGTGCGCGTCGTCGCGTCGAGCTGCGTGCAGTCGAGCCGCCGCGTGTCGCACGCCACGCAGCGCCCGCCGTCCACGTACGTGCCGCTGCCGCAGCAGTCCCTGCGCGGGGCGCATGCACGGGAGGGGGGGAGTGGATGCCATCAGTGAGTGCGTTGGGTGTGGAATGCGTGTGGCGGCGTGTCGCGGTGTGCTGGCGGCAGCACGTGCTGCCCTCACATCAATGGAGCGGGCTGCATATGCTGCGGCAGCAGTCCCTGCGTGGGGCGTGTGCAAGGGGGTCAACAAGGGGTGAGTGGGGGGGATGTTGGGGGTGGGGTTGTGCGTGGTGGCGTGATGGTGCGGCGCTGGCGGCAGCGCGTGGTGTGCTCACACCAATGGAGAGGTCCCCACGTGGGGCGCGTGCAAGGGGGGGGGAGAGGGTGTGTGGGGGGGGGATAGGGTATGCTGGCACAGGGGTGGCAGCAGCACGTGCTGGGCTCACATCAATGGAGCAGTCCGCACGTGCTGCCGCAGGAGTCCCCGCGTGGGGCGTGTGCAGTGGGGGGGGGAGGGGGGGGAGTGGCGCGGATTTGGGGTGGGGGGGTGTGTATGGCGGCGATACTGAAAAGAAAATAGTGTTCGTCGGAATAATGTTTGAGGAGGCGAGGGCTGCGCACACCCCGCAGACATGCAGGGCAGGTGTGGCGCGGCAACCACGGTTTCCGCGCACGCGCCTGCACCCAAGCAATGTGCGAGCAGCCACTGAGAACCGGCGCTGCTGACGGCTGACAAGGTTTGTAGCAGTCTGGCATTCATAGCTGCTGCTGAGCAGTCACACAGTTGCCTATGCACACTTGCTGCTGAGGACACGCAGCACACACTGCCTGCGTGGGACATCAATTCACTCCACTTTGGGCACAGGCTCCTGCTCTGGATTGCTGCTCCGCTCTACGGTGGTGGCTGCTTCTGCCGCCAACCTTATCAAGGGCGTCCTGTCACCTCGCGCGGCGTCCCCAGTGTGCCATGCTGCCGCACCCTGTACTCTTGTCTGTAAGAAAAGTATCATGACAGACTGATGGCGCCCGGTGGGCCACTGCAGCGCATGCGGGTGCCCGCTCACTTGCACATGAATTGCTGCCGCACCCGCTCTTCCATAAGAACGGGCAATCGATAAGGCCCAGTGGGCCACTGCAGCGTACGCACGAAGGGTTGACAAAAGCAGTAAATTTGAAGGGCATGTGCGCCGTACATGCGCCAAACATACAGCTACTTGACATACCTGGATGCTACCTTTGTGTGTGCGTGTAAGGCGTACATGGCTAGCACTACCTGCCGCTCTTGCGTGATGTGCACAACGTTAGAGCGAGTTATGAAGCTTCATTGACGCTAAAAAAACGACTCCCGAAGGCGGACTTTGGAACCCTACATCCATGCGCGTTCCCCTCACTTTCCCGCGTCCGAGTCGGCGTCCATGCACGAGTTCCCCGTCCCCTGCCAGACCTCGCTCGTCCCGTACCCGCCCACGTAGCAGCACTCCGCCACATTGCCCGCAAACCGGTTCGTCGTCCCCACGTCGAGCGTCGCCGCCGTCACCATCTGGTCGAGCAGTATCGCACCGCCCGCGCGCGCCGCGTGGTTCCCCTCGAACGCGCAGCGCAGCACGCGGTAGCCCTGCTGGTCCTGCTCAGCGTACAGCGCGGCGCCGTCGATGGCCGCGTTGCCGCGGAAGGTGCACCCGGAGGCGACGCCGACGGAGCCTCGGCGAAGCATTACCGCGCCGCCCTCCTTTTTTGCACGGTTGTCGTGGAAGGTGGCGCTGTCCAGGTAGACTGTGGAGCCCCCCTGCAGGTCCAGGGCGCCCCCCTGGAGGGCTGAGGGGTGGGGGGGGGGGCGCGTGTGCGCAGGCAGGGGTGTGTCAGGGGGGTCTTAGTAACGACTGAGTCGGCTCCTTGACCGTTGCAGCCTGTGTGCTCAGCGGTGGTTTGTGCTCAGCAGTAGCGTACAACTATTGGCCTGCTTTATTAAAATGCTAGCGCTGTGTCAGTGATGTGGCTGTGTGGGTGGTTTCCAGGGCGGCGTTGGTAGGTGAGGGAGGTATTGGCGGTGTGCAGTTGTGGCCGGGGGCTGTTAGTGCTCGTCTGCTACATGTCTGCGTGCACCCCGGTCTGAGCGATGGCAAGCAGTTCATGGCACAGCGCACATACTTGGAAGTACTTCAAGTATGTACTTGTTGAAGTACCAAGGCAAGTACTTGAAATTCTACTCCAAAAAGCAACAAAGTACTTGCCATGGGGCATCAGTGTGGTATGTATCGGTACCTTTTTCCCACTTGGGCCGCCGCGGGCCGAGACAGACGCCCGTGGCAGCAGGCGGCCTGGCGGCTGCACTCACCCCTGTTGCCAGTGAAATCGCTGTGGGCGATGGTCACGCGCGACTCGGACAGCGTCGTCACGGCGCCCGCGCTGTACGTCGCCGCATTTCCCAGGAAGCTGCAGCGGGAGATGGCGGCGCTGGCGGACTCAATGACCACCGCGCCCGCGTTGTAGGCCGTGTTGTTGGACAGCACGCAGTCTCGAAGCAACAGGTTGCCGCCGCTGCTGACGTACACGGCTCCACCTGCACGCATGGGGAGCAAAAGCACAGGAGTGGCGTCAGAGGGCCCGTGGCCACTGCTCACACGCCGCACCAGCAGCCGCCAAGCGGCTGGGCAGTGTGTTGTGTGCGCGTGCGGGCGGCAGGTTGGCGTCTGTCATGCCGGCTCTGAGCAGAGCCAAGGGTGCGCGCGGCCGACAAGGCGTCGGCGCCCTGTACAGCTGTTTTGTGACTGCGATTGCGGGGAGCGGGCGCTTTGCAAGTGCCTGCCTTGTTGAGGTTAGTGAACACGGCGCCGGTGCTCCCGAAACTTGCTATGGGGTCAGACTGCATGGCATGGCATGCACGCGCATGCACGGCATGCTGCATGCGCATGCGCATGCGCATGCGCGGCATGCTGCATGCGCAGCTGTGGCACTGCCAGCGACATGCGGCAGCCATGTGGTGGCTGCATGCGACCCAAAGCAGCAGGCACTCACCATCCTGCTGCAAGGCTTGGTTGCCCTTGAACGTGCTGTTGATGAAAACGGTCTGCGCCGCGGTCCCTGGGTACAGCCACATGACCCCCCCATACGTCGCCGCCCAGTTGCTGTGGAACCTGCGGATGCAGTGCGCCGGCAGACACGGAACACCGACGACCAGAAACCCCAATAACACATGTATCAACCCTGGGCGCATGGGTGTGCGCAAAAGGATAAACCGTGATCGAGCGCGCTGCCCCTTGTCACTACAGTGGCCGGCAATAGCTCAGCCGTCAAAACCGTGTTGCTCAGCACTATGCACACATTACCACATGGCTAGGCCGCACGCAGTCCGGTGGCAGCACACGCTGTGTCTACTTTGACTCGAAGTATGTGTTCAACTTGAAGTTTGCGGTTAACTTGAAGTATGTATTCAAGTTGAGGTATGTGCCAAGGGGCGAGGTCCAGCATACCCGGTCCGGCAGCTCACACCGGTGACCAACCAAGCAAGCAAGCCCGGCTGGCGGCGGCGTGACACAGCTGCAGCACCCACGCCCGCATACCGCATGTGCAGCAATAAGTAATACTTCCGAAGTATACAATATGCCGTACTAATGATACTAACAATGATGACGCAATGTCCGCAAGAACTCCCCCCCCCCCACACACACACCCATGGCATTGTGACACAGGCACATCCCCTGCGCTCACATGCAGCCCGTGGCATTGAAGGAGCCGGGGGCCCTGTCGGCGGCGTTTTTCAGCACAATGGCCCCTCCACGCTGGCTCCTGTTGTGCTGAAATGTGACGTCAGTCAGGGTGGTGCACCCAGTGCTCCACAGCGCGCCCTCCGAGAGCACCGCCTTGTCATTGAGGCTGGTGAAGGCTGAGCACGGTGCGCGCGCACGCAAGTTTTGGCATGGCGGTGAGTGCACGAGCAGTGGGGGCGCTCCATCTAGAACCCGTTGCAGGTGCGGCGCCGCTGCGCAAAAGAGCGTGCGCAACGGTAGGCACAATTGGCAGCACGGCCTGCCTGCTACTGGTGCGTGAGTGCCTTCTGCAGCCAACTCAGGTAGCTACTTCAACTGGAACTTCAACTGTCAGTGAGGTTGGTCAGGGCAAACAGCTCCCGCACATCACGTTAGGTGCGCTGTACCTGCCGGTGGTTGCCCCTGCTGTTGTGCATGCCGCATCCATGACGCATACACCCGCGCGCGCGCCACTGGTGCACTAACCCGGCTTGTGAAATGCAAGCGTAGCAAGGTCATGCCAGCCGCCATAAAACGAGACCAAAATGCGCAGCGTGCACAAAAAGACTGCTGCCCTGGCACTTCTTGCCTTGCACACTGCCTATGGGTGCGCCCACGCGCGCGCAGCACGTCATTAGCGCACGCACACTCGTTGATGCACGCGCGCCTGCGCATGCACACGTGAACACAGTGAAACAGGATGCTGCCCTGCACTTCCTGCCCCTTCGCACCGCCCACGACTGCGCCACCGGCGCGCGGGCCTTGCGCACGAGCACTCGGTGCGAGGCTCACGGTGGACTCCTGCTGGGCACATGAGCAATGGCAGGCGTTTGGAGAGCACCGTGCGCACCCGCGTTTCCCACAAAGGTGGTGGCCACGGCGTCGACCTTGGACTCCGGCAGCTGCACCAGCGCCGACCCCCGGTTGGCCTGGTTTGACGTGAAGGTGCTGTTTGCGATGGTGAGAATGGCGTGGTCGCTGGCAAAGACCGCGCCGCCCTCCCCTGGGTTGAGCGTGACGTTCTGGTTCATGCCGGTGGCACTGTTCTGGAAGAAGGTGGTGTTGTTCACGCGGGAGGTGCTGCCGACGCCCAGGAACACAGCGCCGCCTGCGGTGCGCAGTGCGGAGGCTGGGGGGGTGAGATTGCCGCACCTACCTAACGGACCGCACCTACATGTTGCGCCTGGCGAATGTGCCGACCGTACCGCACGCTAGCGACGCGTGCCGTGCACCTACCACACGTAACTGAGTGCAGTGCACAATCCTGCGCACTGATGGTCTAGCAGCGTACAGCGTGGTTCCTTTGTCTGTGCAGCTGCGCGCTGTGAGCAGGGCGGCTGAGTTGGCGCTCGGTCGTAGCTTTGCCACGCGCTGAGCATCACACGAAACAATTCCAGACTCGTGGCCACCCTACTAGCCTACTTGGGCAGTTGCTGCACCGCGCCTCAACACCCCCCCCTGCCCACACACCCACACACCCAAAACACTGGCACCACACTTCTCAACAGCGCACTTCCTACACATCACTGCACACCAGCAACAGCGCCCGTAGCACAGTCCCCACCTTGGCACTCCGCAGTGTTGTTGGCCAGCGTCACCCCCGACAGCCCGAGCGTTGCCTCAATCCCCACGTACAGCGCGCCGCCATAGCACCTGCCGTCCTCCGGTGGGCCCGTGGCGATGCCCTCCCTCAGCGAAACGTCCCACAGGTATAGCTCTCCACCTGCACGCTCGCACGCAGCGGCGGCGCGCGGCAGCAGGAACACCTTGCAAGATTAGAGCAGCCGCCCGCCACCGGCTGCATGCGCCGGAAGTGGGTGAGAGCCGTGCCTAGCACCCCGGCACACGCCCACGGGGTGCCTAGCGGTTCCGCAACGGCTGGTCGCGCCTGTGTCTGTTCACGGTGCCGGCGGCAGGGGCTGCTGCCACCAGCTGCATGCACCGTAAATACTTTCAAACAGGTGAGCACCGTGAAAGTGAGCATGGGTCGCGGGCGCCCTGGCAGCAGGGCGGTGGCGCCTGCGTGTGTTCACGGTGCCGGCGACAGGCGCTGGAGATACCCGCTCACCGCCACCAATGTGATACTTCGAAGTAGTCATCTATTTTTTCTGAAGTACCATGGATAGTAATGGGCCTACATGCGAAGTACTTCTGGAGTATTGGACATGTTACATACGATATGGCAGCATTTCCATGCCCCGAAACGCGATACGGCATGTACGCCGTGCACAAACGCTATACGCCATATCTACACACTTCTTGAAGTGCGTTATACGACGTACTTCGAAGTATATTGGAGGAATAATACACTGTGACCCATCATTGATCATGAAGTGCATACACACAGCTGCCCACCTGACTGAACCGTGAACAGGCGCAGGCCGCCCTGCCCGGGCCGCGGGCGCGCCGCCACCACACTCGCCTCCGCCCCCCTCCCGCGTATGGACAGGCAGCTATCCCCGTTCACCATGACCGTTGACTCCAACGCCAGCCCCCCATCCCAGTTTGTCACCTCAAACGCGCCCTTGGCCGTAGACTGTGCTTGCAGGCGCGTCCTTAGATCCACCAGCGTGACAGCTGTCACAGCGCCACAGGGGTCCACCACGGGCGGCGCGGCGGCGACTCGGAATGCGGCGGCGGCGGCGGCGGCGCCGGCCGCCACCAGGTGCAGCCTCATTGCACGCGCGCGTCAGCGGAAGGAGGGGCAAGCTGCCATTGCCTGGCGGCGGGCGCCGTTTCCCCGCTGCGCAGCGTTGTGCTGGTGGTGGGCGCGGTGGCTGTGGCGGCGGGCTGGTGTGTGCTGGCACGCTGGCGCTAGCTGGGGGTCTGTATGGAGGGGTGTGTGTGTCGCAGAGGGGATTTCAGCGGCAGGGAGCTTGAGCTCGCATGTTTCAGTCGCCGCCGGTGGCGCGCTGCAGGCTGTGCAGTCTTGGACATGCACCAGTCTAACAGCAGAAGAGGCTTTTGTGTGCCCGTTAGGAGCTACAGATGCAACAGCCGATGCTCAGATCGTGATGCATGCGGGGGTGTTTGCATGGTTACTGGGAGTGCCTCATGGGCAGGAACATGTGCATAATGCGGTGGTCGTTCCCTGAGGAAGTAGCAAGCCTGTGGCTATGAAAATGCTGCGCGTGTACGTGTATGCCATTACGGGGCTACGCCTGCCTTCAGCCGTGTCACAAGGCTGGACAAGTCAGTGCCACTAGTGCCACCAGCGGGCACACTGTGGTGCCTAGGCTACATGTGTGCATACATGTACTACAGTGATAGTTAGATAATACATGTGAATTTTAATGGTTGTCACATGCTGTGATAACCCTGCCGCGTAGTGGGAAACCCCTGTGCGTGGGTGACGCCTGATCAAAACAGTAGTGCGCAGGAGCACTTTGCTCCAGCGCGATGGTACGCGATGGTTGAGCAGCCAACTCATTTGTATACCAATCTGTCTCTCTGCTGCTGGTGCCAGTGCCACGCGCAGTTGCTGGTACTGCCTGCCCTGGCTGCTACGTAGTGCATGATAGCTTTGGCTGGAGAGTAGCCCCCCCACGTACCATCCCCCCAGTCTTCCGCCGCCCGCGCTGCTGCAACCTGGCGCTTTAGCTATCCGCTCACCTGCGTGCCAGCAAGCGGCAAGAGGAGTAGCAGTAACAGCAGCACCCTAAGTGGCTCATTGTGTTTTGTGAGCAGCGCACATGAACGTCACTGCAGCCGCTGGCGGAGCAGCAAGAGCTGCAGGGGAGCAGCTCACAAGTCAGATTCGACAGAGCAAGAGCAAGTCGTTTGGTACGCACCTGATACCCCCGCTGCCCCATGCACTGACCGCGGTGTAGCGTTTGTGCGGCAGCCTCAGCAGCGACAACGACACAAACCCTCCGCTCTCTACCAAACTTGCACCCTTTCCGTTCGAGCGCTTGCTTGCAGTCTGTCGGCAAAGAAAAAAAAAACGAGCCAGCTGAAAACAGTTGACAGTTACTCGCGAAACGCGCACGCGTGGTGAACTTGAGAACTGAACAGTTGCGGCAGCCGAGCACCCTGATATGGAGGCGTGGCGACACCTCAGGCTCACGAGCCTGGCAGCCGCCTTGACAAGATGTCTGGCTTCTTACCTTAACAACACACGGCAACGACAAGCACACGACCGACGACAGGGCACCCACACCTACTTTGACATCTGGTGGCTCTATTAGCCACTGTGCCACACCTACACCACACACCACTCGATAACTTAGCACTTCTATGGTCACTAGAGGGGGCGAGGGGGGGCAAGCTCCCAGGGCAGGGGTGGGCACAATACTGTTAGCCAGCCGCCACTACTTGTACTACGACATGTCGACGATCAGCCTGGGTCATTGCCATTGTGCTGAGCAGCTTGGCCATCTACAGCTTACCACGGATGCAACAAGGAGTCAGCTGTCCAAACTACCGCTGGTGTCTCTCAACAGCAGCCCACACCACTGCGCTGTAAGGCTGTCAAAGGTCTACCACCTCGTGTTGCAGGCACCCAAATACCAGCTAAACCATTATGGCGCAAGATACACTTTGCGAGATTACTAGCATACCTTCGTCTCAGAGCTTTTGACTTGTTGCTTCCCTGCTCCTTGCCCTCCCTTGCATGTGCACCTAGCCTTGGTGAGGACAGCAAGTCGAGCCAGTGACTCCTAAAGGTACATCTCCATGGAGTACATGGCGCTGCCTGGTGTGTGGGGGGAGCATGGTGTTCCGGGAGCTGGGGGGTGGGAGCAGGTCCCCT
>JAULBY010012980.1:0-22799 GCA_032358315.1 Ophiocytium majus | reverse complement strand
GAGCGGGTGAAAATGGCGCGGGCACAGGGCATGGATGTGCTGGTCGACAGCACGCTGGGACGCTGGTTCACCGAACCTTTCCGCAAGGCCCAGCCCGCGATCATGGAGAAGATCGGCAACGATATCCGCAATACGCCGGTGCCGGGTTTTGCCGGCTGCTGTGAAGCCATTGCCAAGATTGATGTGCTCGACCAGTTGAAGGACATCAACTGTCCGGCGCTGGTTATCGTCGGCGATCAGGACCACGGCACGCCGCCGGAAATGGCGCGCCAGATCCAGGCCAATCTGCGCGGATCGGAACTGCTGATCATCCCGTCGGCAGCGCATCTGTCCAACGTTGAGCAGCCGGCGGCCTTCAACAAGGCGATGCTGGATTTCCTCGGCAAGGTGAAAAACTGATGCAGGCGCGGACGCTCGCAATTGCGGCGTTCGCACTGGTATCCGCAATCACACTCGCGGGATGCGATGCGTTGCTGGGCGGCGAAGAGGTTGCCCGCATCCCGCTGCAGCGCAGTGCCGACGGCAGTTATGCGCCGGTGCGCATCCTGCTGAAGTCGGACATGAGTCCGGTGGCTTTCACGCTGCATGCTGATTTTGCCTGGGGCAAGCGTGATGAACACGGACGCTGGAATACCTACCGCGTGACCCTGCGCGGCAGCAACGGCACGACCGGGACCGGCGAATTCCATGTCAATAGCCCCGAGTTGCCTCCAGTCGAATCATCGGGGCCGCCGTCCTCGCTGGTGCAACCGATGCTGTTGGTCGACATTCCGGTCGACGGGGAATATGAAATCGAAGTGGCGGCAGTCAGGCCGGCGCAAGTCACGCTGGAAGCCGCGCAGCTCGGCGTACGCATGCATGTATCCCGCCTGCCGCGAATTTGAGATGGTCATGAGATGGATATCCTTTGAACCCTGCTGATACTGCTGCCGTCAAAGGCAATGTCACGCAACTGCGCCGCCTGATGCGTTTCCTGCAGCCTTACCGCGGTCGCGTGGCGATTGCGCTGGTTGCGCTGCTGGTTGCTTCCGGATCGGTGCTGGCGCTCGGGCAGGGGCTGCGTTTTGTCATTGATTCCGGTTTCGGCAGCGGCAATCCGGCGATGCTTAATGCCGCGCTGGCCGGCGTGATCGCGGTTGCAGTGGTGCTGGCAGTATCCACCTATGCGCGTTTTTACCTGATGATGAGCACCGGCGAAAGGGTGATCGCTGATCTGCGCCGCGCGGTGTTTGCGCATGTGCTGACGCTGTCGCCGGCGTTTTTCGACGCCACGCGCACCGGCGATATCGTGTCGCGGGTCACCAACGACAGCGAGCAGCTGCGCCAGGTCGTCGGTTTCGGCCTGTCGATGCTGCTGCGCAACGGCCTGATGATGATCGGCGCACTGGTGCTGCTGTTCACCACCAGCCCGCGGCTGGCTTTCCTGATCGTGCTCGGCGTGCCGGCGACGCTGATCCCGATCCTGCTGCTCGGCCGTTATGTGCGCCGGCTGTCACGCAGTAACCAGGATCGCGTTGCCGAAGTGTCGGCGCAGGTTGATGAGGCTATGCATGAAATCCGCACCGTGCAGGCCTATGGTCATGAGCCGCGCACCGCAGAGATTTTTGATGCCGCCATCGCGGCCGCCTGTTCTTCGGGCGTGGAGCGCGTGCGCGTCAAGGCCTGGTTGATCGCATCGGTGATGCTGATCGCATTCTGCGCGGTCGGAGTGATTTTGTGGATCGGTGGTCACGACGTGCTCGAAGGCCGTCTGACCGCCGGGCAACTTTCGGCTTTTGTGTTTTATGCCGGCATTGTCGCCAGCGGCGCGGGTACGGTGTCGGAGGTCTGGGGTGAAATCCAGCGCGCTGCGGGCGCCACGGAACGCCTGATGGAACTGCTGGATGCAAAATCGGCACTGACAGTTGCCGAGCCGCGTATCCAACTGCCGGCGCGGCCGCGCGGCGAAATCCGTTTTGACAATGTCAGCTTTGCCTATCCGACGCGGCTCGACGCGCCGGCGCTGTCGACACTGGATTTTTCCGTACATCCGGGGGAACGCGTGGCACTGGTCGGTCCCTCGGGGGCAGGCAAGACGACAATTTTCGCGTTGCTGCTGCGTTTTTACGATCCACAGACCGGGCGTGTGCTGATTGATGGCGCCGATCTGCGCCATTGCGAGCCGTTGCAATTGCGCAAGGCGGTTGCGCTGGTATCCCAGGACCCGGTGATTTTTGCCGCGAGTGTCGCCGAGAACGTGCGCTTCGGGCGACCCGAAGCCAGCCTGGACGAAGTGCGGGCCGCCTGCGAAGCCGCGCATGCGATGGAATTCATTGAACGGCTGCCGCAGGGTCTGGATACCGAGCTGGGTGAGCGCGGAGTGCGGCTGTCCGGCGGCCAGCGTCAGCGATTGTCGATTGCCAGAGCCTTGCTTGCCGACCGTCCGATTCTGCTGCTCGATGAGGCTACCAGTTCACTCGACGCCGAAAGCGAACGTCAGGTCGCGGCGGCGCTGGAAAGCCTGTCGCGCGGCCGCACCACGCTGGTGATTGCGCACCGCCTGGCGACGGTGCGCACCGCTGACCGTATCCTGGTGCTGGAGCGCGGTCATCTGCACTCCACCGGCACCCATGACGAACTGCTGCGCGCCGATGGGCTGTATGCCCATCTGGCGCGGCTGCAGTTCATGCATGAAGGTGCGGCAGTCTAAGTATTCTTGCGATATTCAGTCTGGAGCCGTAGCGAGCGGTGCGAGGGCAAGGAGCACGGCGCGCAGGAGCCGAGACATATCTGGTTGGATAGGCGAGGCTACGAGCACCGCGCGACGCCGCCATCGCGCCGCGCAGTAGGCTCTTTGGAGCCTCAGAACATCTGTTGGCCGCCGTCGACATAGATCAGCTGTCCGCTGATCATGCGACCGGCCGGCGTGCAAAGATAACGCACAATACCGGCGACTTCTTCCGGCGTGGAGCGCCGGCCCATCGGCACATTGGTGACCGGGGCGCGTTCCGAACGGTCTGCCGCGCGTGCGGTATCCATCTGTCCCGGCGCCACACAGTTGACGTTGATCCGGTGTTCGCCGAGTTCCTTGGCCAGAGCGCGGGTCATGCCCCACAAGCCATGTTTGCCGACTGAACCGTGTACGCGTTTCTTGGCGCCCGACAGTGCGGTCATGCCGCCCAACGTGATGATGCTGCCGCCGCCGGCTGAGATCATGGACGGCAGGCAGGCTTTTGTGCAGAAGAAGGAACCATCGAGGGTGATCGACAGCAGGCTGCGCCATTCTTCATAACTCATGTCGATGAACGCGGTTTCCTTGCGGATCGACGCATTGAGAATGAGCATGTCCACCTTGCCGTGCTTTGTGGTGATGTCGGCGACCATGGTGTTGACGGCCTTGCTGTCGGATATATCGGCGATATAGGTTTCCGCCACACCGCCGGCAGCGCGGATTTCAGCGACAACGGCATCGGCATCCGCTTTGGCGGTGCGCGCGTTGACGGCGACGGTGGCACCGGCTTCGGCCAGTGCGATCGCGATGGCGCGGCCGATGTTGCGTGACGCGCCGGTGACGAGTGCGACCTTGCCTGCGAGTTCCTTGCCTGCTGCCATGAGAATTCCTCCGGTGGGTGTCTGGTGATGTTTGTATGCGACCGAGGCCCGATTTTACCGGCAGGCAGCGAACCGTTACCATGCATCGCTCAGTCAGGAGGAGTTTCAATGAAAACAATGTCCAAAGCAGGATTGTCCGTGGTCGTGGCGTTGGTGGCCTTTGCTGCACAGGCTGCCGAATGGCCGGACAAGCCGATCCGCGTGATTCTGTCGGTGCCTGCTGGTGCAACCCCTGATGTCACCGCGCGCTTGGTGTTCCCGGGGTTGTCGCAACAGCTCGGCGTGTCATTGGTGGCTGACAACCGCGCGGGTGGGGGCGGGGTCATCGGTGCCGAGATTGCGGCTAAATCAGCCCCTGACGGCTACACGCTGTTCATCAGCAGTCCCGGCGCGCTGACCATCCTGCCGCATATGCGCAAAGGCATTCCCTACGACACCATTCGCGATTTCGCACCGGTCAGCCTGATTTCAATCGGCCCCTTTGTGCTGATGACTCATCCCTCGGTGCCGGCGAAAACTGTCAGGGAACTGATTGCGCTGGCCAAGTCGCAGCCGGGCAAACTGAATTACGCCTCCGCCGGCAACGGCGTCGCCAACCACCTCGCCGGCGAGCTGTTCAAGCAGATGGCGGGTGTCGACATTGTTCACGTGCCGTATAAGGGTGCGCCGCAGGCGGTGACCGATGTGCTGGCCGGCCACATGAACATGATGTTCAATTCGGTGGCGCCGATTGTCGGCTACATCAAGACCGGCAAGATCCGCGTGCTGGGTATTGCCAGTCTGCAGCGTTCGCCGCAGCTGCCGGATGTGCCGACCATCCATGAATCCGGCGTGCCCGGTTTCGAGGCGGTCAACTGGTTCGGCATGTTCGCGCCGGCAAAAACCCCGCGCACCATCGTCAGCCGCGTCAATGGCGCTTTGGTCAAAACCGTGAAGACGCCGGAGATGCAGGCGCAGTTCATCGCGCTCGGCGCCGATCCGGTGGGCAGCAGCGTCGAGGAGTTCACGGCCTTTGTGAAACGCGACATGGAGAAATACGAAAAAGTCGTGCGCATTTCCGGTGCGAAGGTCGACTGAACTGTCATGGTCACCCGGTCGAAGAAGAAACACGCCGAGAAGCATGCGGCGACCCGCACCGCACGTCCGCGGGTGTCGCGGACAGGGATTACCGCGGCGGAATGGCAGGCGCGCTGCGAGCTGGCGGCAGCGCACCGGCTGGTTGCGCATTTTGTGTTTGTCGATCTGACCTACAACCATATTTCGGTGCGCGTGCCCGGCGAGCCCGGGCATTTTCTGGTCAAGGCCGACAACGTGCTGATGGAACAGGTCACGGCGTCGAATCTGGTGAAATATGACCTCGAAGGCCGCCAGGTCGGCGTGTCGCCGTTCAAGGCCAGCCCCGCGGCTTACAACCTGCATGCCGCTGTATTGAGAACGCGGCCGGACATCAATGCCGCGGTGCATACCCATTCTCCGGCGAACCTCGCAGTGTCGGCACAACAACATGGTCTGTTGCCGCTGACCCAGCAAGCAATGCGTTTTTACAACCGCATTGCGCATTATCCCAATCTCACCGATGACACCACGCGCGAAGGCGCGGATCAGCTGGCGGCGGCGCTGTGTGAGCACTGGACCATGCTGCTGGAAAACCATGGCGCGCTGGTCTGCGGCAAGACTTTGCCCGAGGCCTATATCTATCACCACTTCTTTGAGCTGGCCTGCCGCGCGCAGGTCGGCGCACTGGCCGGAGGCGGCAAGCTGATCCTGCCGGATCACGAGGTGTGCGTGGCGCGTGCGGCGAAATTCGGCCGCATGGGCGTCTATGACGCAGAAAGCCGCGATTGGGTGGCGAGTCTCGCGCTGGTCGAGAAGCGTTACCCGGACTACAAAACGTAAACGGCTTAGCGGCTCCGGTTGTTCAGGAAGGTGAGCAGCATCGCCGCCATTTCTTTTTCCTTCACCGCCCAGGCTTCGGGCGGCACCACATCGACATCCAGATGTTCGGCAAACAGGATGTTCAGCGTGGCATCAGGCAGCAGGCGTGCCAGCGTTTCACCAACGGCTTTCGGATGCGTGTTGTCGTTACCGGGAATGACGCAGGCCGGCGCCTTGATGGAACGCAGTTGCGCCTCGGTGGCGCCGATCACCGGATAACCGGCTTCATCAATAAAACCTTTGCTCCAGCGTGTCATCGCGGCGATCAATGCCTGCGGGTCGGCAGCCATCAGCTTCTCGCGGTTCGGCGGGTAAGCGGCGATCAGATCGCGGAAATGCGGCGTCTCGCATACCGCCGCCATGCCGCCGTTTTGTGCTGCCGTGATGTATTGCGAGTAATACTCGCGGGCAAGCCGTTGTGCGGCGAAGGTGCCACCGGTGACCCGCCACAGCAGCAGGCCGCGCACCGCCTGCGGATAACGCAGGGCAAACGCCAGCGACATGCGGCAGCCGGAAGAGCTCCCGCCCACGAATGCAGGCAGCGCATCAAGTTGTTTCAGCAGCGCATACAGATCGTCGGCCCAGACTTCATGTTCGGCCGCATCGCCGCCCAGCAGCACTTCCGAAGCGCCACAGCTGCGCCGGTCATGGATCAGCACGCGATAACCGCCGGCGGCGATGTGATGCGCCAGTGCTTTGACTGCGGCCATCGGACGGCGGCCGCCGGGGGACAGTGCAACCCAGGGGCCGCTGCTGCCGATGATTTCGTATTGGAGGCTTGCGCTGTTGATTGAGGTTCTCATGGTGGCCGCTATTACGCCAAGAATCGCCGGCGCCAGCAAGCAAAAAATTAATCAATAAAAACAATTATTTATGGAATTCACTCGGGCGCAGGCGGTGACTTAAAATGCAGTCATGTGCGGACGGTATGCCCTGCGTGGGCCTAAAACAAGAAAGCAGGGCGATAAGCTGGCGTTTCGCGGCGAGGTCATCGACTATGCGCCGCGTTTCAACATTCCGCCGATGCAGAATTTGCCGGTGTATTGCATCGATGCCGAACGCGGCCCGCAGCTAACGCTGATGCGCTGGGGTTTTGTGCCGGTATGGTCGAAGACGCCGGGCAAGGGTGCGCCTCTCAACAATGCGCGGGCCGAAACAGTCTCGGAGAAACCCACCTTCCGCGAGGCTTACCGTCGGCGGCGTTGTCTGGTGCCGATGAACGGCTTTTACGAATGGCAACGCAGCGGCGCCACGAAAACGCCTTATTTCTTCCGCATGCAGGACGATGAGCTGTTTGCTGTCGCCGGACTCTATGAATACAGGCCGGGCGATGCGGCATCGCCGGCGATGACAACTTTCACCGTGCTGACGACGGCGGCAAATACGCTGATGGCGCCCATCCATGACCGCATGCCGGTGATCGTGGCGGAAAGCGCCTACGACCAATGGCTGGACCCAAGCAACACCGGCGCGCGCGGACTGGAGGCGCTGCTGCAGCCTTATGATCCGGCAGCGATGCACATGCACCGTGTCAGTCATCGCGTCAACAGCGTTCGCAATGAAGACGCTGCGTTGATCGAGGAAGCGGCTGCCTCGGCTATACTCGAGCCGATGCCATTACAGGGACAATTGTTGTGAGCGCCGTAAAAAAATCCAAGGCAGTAAAACCCGAAGCAGCAAAATTCAAAGTCGCGAAACACAAAAGCGCCGTTGAGCGCATGCCGGCGAAGGTGGCTTTGCCGCCGGCCAACCGCGCGATGATCGAACAGTCGCTGTCGGTGGGCATGGGTCGTTCGCTGCATCTTCATCTTAAACGGCTGACTCGAAAGGGCATCACCGCGGAAATGACGGTCAGCGAAGACCATATCAACCGCAGCGGCCGCATCAACGGCGGCATCCTGATGTCGTTTGCCGACGTGCTGGGGGCGATCGGCACGCTGGCCAATCTGCCCGAGGGTTACCGCACGACGACGCTGGAATCAAAAACCAATTTTTTCGCAGCGGGTGAGGGCGAAAAACTCCAGGCGCACACCGTGCCGCTGCATATCGGCCGCACTACCATGGTGTGGCAAACCACTGTCAGCAATATGGACGGAACCAAGGTCGCCATCGTCACCCAGACCCAGATCGTCATTCCCAAAAAAACCTGAACCACGAGAAATCCTCATGAAAACCAATATTCTGAAATTCGTTTTTGCCTGCACCCTTGCCGCCTTGTTTCAAACTGCAGCGCCGGTCCTCGCGCAGGCGCCGGACAAGGCGCTTGCTGCTGCGGCCAAGGAGCCGGGCGCCAAGGTCACGCCCAGCGGCCTGGTCATCCTGATGGTCAAGGAAGGCAATGGCGCGCAGCCGACCGCATCGTCAACAGTGCGCGTGCATTACCGCGGCATGTTTCCCGACGGCCGCGAGTTCGATAGTTCCCACAGCCGTGGTGAGCCCATCGAGTTCCCGCTGACCGGCGTAATCAAGTGCTGGACCGAAGGCGTGGCGCTGATGAAAGTCGGTGGCTCGGCCCGGCTGACCTGCCCGTCGTCGATTGCCTATGGTGCGCGCGGCGCCGGCGGCGTGATCCCGCCGAACGCGACGCTGGTGTTTGAAGTGTCGCTTCTCGGCGTCCGTTAATTCCGCTTTTCCGGAGTATCAACCATGATCATTGATTCGCAGATTCACGCCTACGAGGCCAACACCCCGAAACGTCCCTGGCAGAGCACGCCGAACTGGCCGCCGTCCGCCAGCGGTGACGAGATGGTCGCGGCGATGACCAAACTCGGCATCGACGGCGCCATTTTCATTTCCTCGTTTTCGATGTACGGCTACGACGCGAGTTATGCCGTCGAAGTGCAGAAAGCCCATCCCGGGAAATTCGGGCTGGTCAAACCGATCAACCCCGATGATCCCGCCGCGGAAGAAGTTGTTGCCGAATGGAAAAAATCGCCGGGCACCGTGGGCATCCGCGTCATCCTGAAAAAGGATTCCGGCCGCAGTCCTGACGATCCCGGCCTCCAGCGCATCCTGCGTGCCGCTGTGCGCCATGACTTTCCGGTGAACATCCTCTGCTGGGGCAATCTCGATGCCGGCACCGCGCTGATCGACAAACACCCGGATGTGCGTTTCATCATCGACCATCTCGGCATCCTGCAACCGCACGACCCTGCCGCGCTGTCAGCACAGCCCTGGGCCGACCTGCCCAAGGTGCTGGAACTGGCCAAGCGCCCGAATCTGGTGATCAAGGTCAGCGGTGCCTGCACGCTGTCACAGAAGCCCTATCCCTTCCCGGACATCTGGGATCCGCTGGCGCGCGTGTTTGATGCCTGGGGTTTCGAGCGTTGCCTCTGGGGCACCGACTGGACCCGCGCCTTCGCCGTCGTCAACTATGAACAGGCCGTCGAGCCCTTCCGCCTGACCGATCGCATCAGCGCCAGCGAACGGGCGATGCTGATGGGCGAGGCCTGTGCCCGGGCGTATCGCTGGAAGCCACAGTGAAACGGTAAATTTTTCCAAATGCAAAACAAAAAGCCCGCAGTCGCGGGCTTTTTGTTTTGGCGGAGTTATATGGCTGGAGCAACCTCCACCAGACAGTCGTAATAAGTCGCTGCGCCACCCATGTCTGCCACGGCCTGAGAGGTCAGTTCATTGGCGTTGCGTTTGTCCGGCGACAGTTTTTTCCACCATACCGAGGGCGCCGACACCACGCCGCGTCGAACGCGATCGGTAATCCTAGCGCGCACGGTGTATTCACCGCGGTCATTGAAAACCCGAACTTCGGTGTTTTCGGCAATGCCCCTTTTCGCGGCGTCATCCGGATGGATTTCCAGCGTCGGTACGCCGGCGTCCTTCAGCGCGAAATCGAGATTGGCAAAGGATGAGTTGAGGAAGTGCCGGTGCGGTGGCGAGATGAAGGCCAGTGGATAGCGTTGTGACAGTTCGGACGGGTTGACCGGACTTTCGCGCGGTGGCGTGAAACCCGGCAGCGGGTCCAGTCCCATCCCCTTTGCGGTCTCGCTGTAGAACTCGCATTTTCCGGAAGGAGTCGGGAAGCCACCACTGGCAAATGGTGCGGCTGGAACGTTGAGTCGTTGCCAGCCGGTTTCTTTAAGTTTTTCCCAGGTGAGGCCGTTGAGCGCCGGCGCATCCGAATCCAGCGCCTGGCGGCAGAGGTCTTCGTCGGAGTCGTGCAGGCAGGGCTCGTCAAAACCCATGCGTGCGGCAAGCAGCCGGAATACCTCAGCATTGGCCTTGGCTTCGCCCACCGGGGCGATGGCCGGCTGATTGGCCTGCACATAGAGGTGGCCATAGGATTTGTGGATGTCGTAATGCTCCAGTTGCGTGGTCGCCGGCAGCAGGATATCGGCATAGTCGGCGGTGTCAGTCTGGAAAATCTCGTGCACCACGGTGAACAGGTCTTCGCGCAAAAAGCCGGCGATGACCTTGCGTGAATCGGGGCACACCGCGACCGGATTGTTGTTGTACACATAGGCCGCCTTGACCGGCGGGTTCGCCGCGGTCAGCGCATCGCCCAGTGCGGCAAGATTGACGCTTCGCGGTTTGCCCTTGAGCAGATCCGGGCGTTCCAGCGCG
Source organism: Ophiocytium majus (assembly GCA_032358315.1). NCBI lineage: Eukaryota > Xanthophyceae > Mischococcales > Ophiocytiaceae > Ophiocytium > Ophiocytium majus. Next base: position 12,695 of record JAULBY010012980.1, on the reverse strand, counting down.
CGGTGATTGAAACCGTAGAAATCACTGGTGGCGAGAAGCACGCCGCCGGCGGCTTCACGCCAACTGCCGGTGAGTGCGGGCAGGCAGGTGATATTGCGTACGGCCATGCCGCCGCCGGCATGGCGCTGGAGACCGAAGTTGATGCGGATCAGTGCAGGGCGGGTGCCTGCGTATTCGCGGGCGAGTTTGATGATCTCGTCCGCGGTGATGCCGCAGATCGCCGCGGCGCGCAGCGGCGGCCACTCGCGTACACGGTCCACAAGCGCGGTGTAGCCCAGTGTATGTTTTTCGACGAAATCGGCGTCGGTCAGGCCTTCACCGATGATGACGTGCATCATCGCCAGCGCCAGCGCGGCATCGGTCCCGGGATAGGGGGCGATGTGCTGGTGGCATTTTTCCGCAGTTTCGTTGCGCCTCGGATCGATGATGACAAGTTTCGCGCCGCGACGTTTTGCCGTCTGGCAGCGCGACCAGAAGTGCAGATTGGAGATCACCGGGTTGGAACCCCAGATGATGATCAGCTTTGCGTGTTCTGCCTGCTCCGGATCGCTGCCGACCGATCCGCCCAAAGTGATTTTTGAACCGACCTTGCCGGCCGACGAACACAGCGTGCGTTCGAGCAGACTGGCGCCGAGGCGATGGAAGAACCGCCGGTCCATGCCGGCGTAATTCACCTGGCCCATGGTGCCGGCATAGCTGACCGGCAGGATCTGCTGCGGGTCTTCGGCGGCGATGGCCTTGAAGCGCGCGGCGATGGTGTCGAGCGCCTCGTCCCATGAAATGCGTGTGAAACGGCCTTCGCCTTTGCGGCCGGTCCGCTTCATCGGGTAAAGGATGCGTGACGGCGCGTAAGTACGATCGAGATAACGCGCCACCTTGGTGCACAGGGTGCCCGCGGTGAAGGGCATGTCGCCGCCGCGTATGGCGACGGCCTTGCCGTCTTCGACGGTGACTTCCATCGCACAGGTGTCCGGACAATCATGAGGACAGGCGGCTTTGACGAGTGAGCGTTGCGGCAAGGGTGCGTTCATCCTGGGCGATACTCCAAAACACCATGATAATCCCGGAGCGCCGCCGCGTATTTTGCAGTCTGAATCCGGTATCATCCCGCAGCACGGTTTCCCCACATTCCCAATACGGAGATTGAACATGTCTACGATGATTCAGGTGCGCCGCACGCTGCTGGCGCTCGTAATGTCGTGCTTTGCCGCCGGCGCCATCGCACAAGCCCAGCCCGCGGCCAAAACGGAGTTCCAGCCCGAAGTCGGCCAGGCCGGCAAGGACGTCGTCTGGGTGCCTACGGCGCAGGGCCTTGTCGACCGTATGCTCGACATGGCCAAGCTGACGCCCAAAGACATTCATTACGACCTCGGCTCCGGCGATGGCCGTACGGTGATTACCGCCGCCAAACGCGGCGCAACCGCTTACGGCGTGGAATACAACCCGGACATGGTCGAACTGTCGCGCCGCAATGCGGCGGCGGCTGGCGTGACCGGCAAGGCGACGTTCATTCATGGCGACATTTTCGAGACCGATTTTACGAAGGCGACAGTGATCACGCTGTTCCTGCTGCCCGACCTCAACGTCAAACTGCGCCCGACCATTCTCAACATGAAGCCGGGCACCCGTGTGATCTCCAACTCGTTCACGATGGGCGACTGGAAGTCGGATGAAACCCAGGGTGCCAAGGGCGAATGCAGCAGCTATTGCACGGCCTATATGTGGATCGTGCCCGCCAAGGTCGAAGGTATTTGGAAATCCGGCAATGAAGAAATCAAGCTCGCCCAGGAATACCAGATGGTGCAAGGCTCGGTGAGCAGCGGCGGCAAACTGTCCAATGTGCAGCTGGGCCGCCTGCGCGGTGACGAGATCAGCTTTACCGCGGGTGACGCCCGCTACGCCGGCAAGGTCAACGGCAACCGTATCGAAGGCACCGTCACCACCGGCGGCAATACCGCGCCGTGGACGGCAACCCGCGCTGCCAAATAACCGGCGTCACAGGAGTTCAGTCACAGCATGAAAAAAAGTGACCGCGGTTACGCGGACCTGCATGACCACCTCGATGCGCTGCGCCAGCGCGGCCTGCTCGTCGAGGTGGACCGTCCCATCGACAAGGATGCCGAGATGCATCCGCTGGTGCGCTGGCAGTATGTCGGCGGCATCGAAGAGCATGAGCGTAAGGCTTTCCTGTTCACCAATGTCGTCAATGCGCAGGGGCGGAAGTATAAATTCCCCGTCGTCGTTGGCGCTTTCGCCGGCAACCGCGAGATTTACGGCGTGGGCATGGGCGCGCCGCTGGAAGAAGTACAGCAACGCTGGGACAAGGCGATTGCCAATCCGATCCCGCCGCGCGTGGTCGAGACCGGCGCCTGCCAGGACGTTGTCATCACCGGTGATCAGTTGCTGGGCGAAGGCAACGGTCTGGACTCGTTGCCGATCCCGGTGTCGACGCCGGGTTTTGACGGCGCACCGACGCTGACCGCGACCAATGTCATCACCAAGGATCCGGAAACCGGCATTCAGAATCACGGCACCTACCGCGCGGGGCTGAAGGCGCCCGACCGCATGGTCGTGCGCATGGCGACGCGTGTCGGCGGTGCCGGCGGCTTCCGTCATTACCAGAAACACCAGAAACGCGGCGACAAGACCATGCCGGTGGCGATCGTACTTGGTGCGCCGCCCTGCGTCGCCTTCGTTGCGCCGATGAAGCTGCCGATTGATCTGGATGAGGTTGGTGTTGCGGGCGGCGTCGCCGGTGCACCGATCAACGTGGTCAAGGCGAAGACGGTGGATCTGATGGTGCCGGCCGATGCTGAAATCGTCATCGAAGGCCTGATCGATCTGGAGCATGTCGAGCCAGAAGGTCCGTTCGGCGAGTCGCACGGCCATGTGGCGCTTGAGCAGTTCAATATGCCGATGCGTGTCACCGCGATCACCCATCGTAAGGATGCGATCGTCGCGTCGTATCTGAGTCAGGTCACGCCGAGCGAATCGAGCGCGATCAAACGCGTGTCCTTCGAGCCGATGTTCCTGTCGCATCTGCGCAATACGCTGGGCATCAAGACCGTCAAACGTGTGACGCTGCACGAGCGTATGACCGCGCTGCGGCGCATGACCATTGTTACCGTCGAGCAGGGCACGCCACGCAGCGAAGTGTGGCGGGCGCTGTACGGCATGAGCGCGTTCAAGGCCGACTGCGGCAAGATCGGCATCGCGGTGAATGACGATGTCGATCCGGAAAATTCGGACGCACTGTTCTGGGCGCTGGCTTTCCGCATGAACCCCGCGGAAGACCTGCAGATACTGAAACACCGCAGCGGCGGTCACGGTCCCGAGCGCGAGCACGAGACAGACCAGGAAGATGCGACGCTGCTGATCGATGCGACTTCCAAGGAGCTGTTGCCGCCCTTTGCGCTGCCCAAGAAGGAATACATGAAGCGCTCGCGTCAGATCTGGGAGGAAATCGGTCTGCCCAAGCTGAGACCCCAGGCGCCGTGGTTCGGCTCCCCGGTCGGTGACTGGCTGCCGGAGTGGGACGAGGGCGGTAAACGTGCCGCTACCGGCGGTTATCTGGAGAACGGCCGCATCAGCGAGAAGGCGGTGCGTGCAGGCCTGCGGCCGGAAACCAGTTACCGGCCGGACGGCAACAAAAAGTAGTAACTTCGACGTTTCAGAAGGTCGTTTCAGAAACAAAAAAGCCGCGGATTTACTCCGCGGCTTTTTTGTTGCGGGTCTGACAGACCTACTGAACTTTGATGCCCGCGGACTTGACCAGCTTCAGCCACTGATCGACTTCGCGGGTGATGGTTGCTGCGAATTCCTGCGGCGTATTGCCTTCAGCTTCCATGCCCTGCTTGAGGAAGGATGAACGGATATCGTTGCGGGCGAGGATCTTCACCGATTCGGCGTGCAGGCGGTCGATCACCGGCTTCGGCGTTTTGGACGGCGCCAGCATGCCGACCCAGGAGGCGTGCTGGTATCCTTTGACGCCGGCTTCGGAGACAGTGGGCAGCTCGGGAATCGCCGTGCTGCGTTTGGCCCCGGTGACGGCCAGTCCGCGCAGCTTGCCGCTGCGGATATGCGGAATGCCGGTGGAGCTGGTGGCAAAGTTGACTTGCACTTCGCCGCCGAGCAGTGCAGTCATCGCCGGTGCTCCGCCCTTGTACGGCACCAACAGCATTTTGGTCTGGCTCATGTACTGGAACAGTTCGATGGCGAGGTGGGTGCTGGTGCCGATACCACTGAAGCCCGCAGCGATCTGACCGGGTTTGGCCTTGAGCAGGGCGACCAGTTCGCTGATGGATTTTGCCGCGACGTTCGGATGCACCGTGACGATATGCGGCAGATCGACGATCTGGGTGATCGGTGCGAAATCGCGCACTGGATCGAAAGGCAGATTGCTCTGCAGCGCCGGGGTGATGGTCAGCGAGGCGGCGATAATCAGCAGCGTGTAGCCGTCGGGTGCCGACTTGGCGACGGTCTCGGTGCCGTTGAGGCTGCCGGCGCCGGGCCGGTTGTCGACGACGATGTTCTGCTTCAGTGATTCCGTCAGCTTGTCGGTGAGCACTCGTGCAGCGACGTCGGTGGAGCCGCCGGCGCTTTGCGGTACGATGACGCGGATCGGGCGCGACGGATAATCCGCAGCGCTGGCACCCAGGAAGGTGGCCAGCGCAGCGACGCCGAGCGCGGTGACGATGAGGCGGGACTTTTTCATCGGTTTCTCCTCGGGAATTTTATTATGGGTGTCGAGCCCTATTCACCATCATAGCCCGGCAATACGCGGGCATCGATGACGCAGACGCCGCCAGCCTTGACGATGGCGATCCCGCGCTCGATGGCCGGCTGCATGTCAGCCATCTTGGTGACCGGGCCGATACCTTCTGCACCTTGGGCGCGCGCCATTGCCGCGATATCGATGTCGGGATCGATGATCTTCTGGCCAATCCAGGCGTTCTCCGGCGGACGGCCGCGGTCATCGGCGACATGGGCCTGGTGGCGCTCGTCATTGAAAAACGAACGGTTGTTGCAAATGATCATCAGGCAGGGGATCTGGTAGTGCACCGCAGACCACACCGCGGTGTTGCCCATCAGGAAGTTGCCGTCACCCATCAGGCCGATGGGAATGCGGCCACTGCCTTTCAGTGCCAGCGCGGCGCCGACGGTCAGGCCCGGACCTGCGCCGACACCGCCGCCGCCGTCAAAGCCGAGGTAATCCAGCGGATGACGGAAATGCGTGTAGGCGCCGCTCCAGCCCAGCGGCAGGTGGGTGATGCTGACGTCCTGCTTGCCGATGGCGGCGTTGAGCGCGTGGGCGAGGCCTTTCAGCGCCAGCGGTTCGCAGGGGGCGCCGGCGAGCGCATAGGCCGGGCCTTCGATCTTGCGCGGGCGTGCGGTGACCGCAGCGGTGAGCAGCGGAACTGCGGCATCGGGTTCGCAGTTCATCGACACATCGACCGGTGGCAGTGCCTGATAATCCATGCTCCATCCGCGATGCAACTGGCTGTCGCTGGAGATGTTGATGATTTTGGCATTGACCGGCTCGCCGCCGAAGGTCTGTTTCAGTGCGCCGGCGAGATCCAGCCAGTCAAGGGCGATGATTACATCGGCTTCGGCCAGGGTTTTTTTCGCGGCCGGCACCAGGCGGTTGGCCGGGGGTGCGGCGTGCAGGCGGTGGTCAGTGGGGAATGAGGCGGCGAGCTTGATCTGGGTGATCACGCGCATGTCGAGTTTTTCGGCGAGCGCGACGCGGGCGTTCCAGTGGTCGAGCCGGCGTGAACCGCGGCCGCAGAGCATCACCGGATTTTTCGCATTCGACAGCAGCTTCGCCGCGGTCTCGATTTCAGCATCTGAGGGCCGCACCATCGGCGGCGGTGCGTAGCGCGCCATATCGGGCATCGGCAGCGGCGCCTCGAGCTTTTCTTCCTGGATGGTCACGTCGAGATTCACATACACCGGCGCGCGCGGCGGGGTGGCGGAAAGCTGTGCGCCGCGGATTATTGCTTCGACTGCAGCGGCGACCGAACCCGGCTGGTTGTCCCATTTGGTGAAGTTGCGCACCAGCGCCGCCTGATCGGAGCAGGTATGGATCCAGTCGATCCACGGCCGGCGCTTGGCGGCATCCCAGGGACCGGTGGCGCCGAGGATCAGCATCGGCGCACGGTCGCACCAGGCGTTGAAAATCGGCATCGACGCATGCATCAGGCCGACGTTGGAGTGCAGTCCGACGGCCATCAATTTGTTGCTGGCTTTCCAGTAACCCTGTGCGATTGAGGCAGCGGTTTCATCGTGCAGGCACAGCACCATCTGCGGCTTCTTGTTGCCGAGGTAATTGACCAGGCTGTCGTGCAGGCCGCGGTAGCTCGCGCCGGGATTGAGCGCGATGTATTCGATGTCCAGCGCGCGCAGCGTGCCGGCAATGACGTCGCTGCCGTACACGGCATCGCTGCTCGCTGAGGGTTTCGGGGTTTCGTGCTTGATCGTGCCCGCAGGATTTTTTTCAGTGGTCATGCTCGCTCCGTGGATGGGTGTTTTTGTTTGCTTTGTTTGTATTGGGTTGTCAGTCGACCGTGGCGCCGGAGGCTTTGATCACCTGCGCCCATTTGCTGTATTCGGTCTGCAGGAATTTCGCGAATACCTCGCGCGAACTGCCGACGGCAACGCTGCCGCTGTTTTTCATGCGCTCTTTCATGTCGGCGCTCTGCATGATTTTGACGGCGTGTCCGTTCAGCAGATTGAGAATATCGGGTGAAGTGCCTGCGGGTGCGAGCACGCCGTACCACTGGCTGGACTGATAACCCTTCAGCCCTGACTCCGACACCGTGGGCAGATCCGGCAGCGCCGGCAGGCGTTCCAGCGAGGTCACGCCGAGCGCGCGCACGCGACCCGACTGGATCAGCGGCAGCGCGGTCAGTGCCGGCATGAACATCGAGCCGACTTCGCCGGAGAGAATGGCGGTGATCGCCGGACCGGTGCCGCGATAGGGTACGTGGACCATCTTGGTGCCGGTCTGGGTCTTGAACAGTTCACCGGCGAGGTGCGGCGTGCTGCCGCTGCCGGAACCGGCAAACAGCACTTCGCCGGGACGCGCTTTGGCAAAGGCGATCAGTTCACGCACACTTTTCACCGGCATCGACGGATGCACGACGAGGATGTTCGGCGCATGCGCGAGCAGGCTGATGGCATCGAAGTCCTTGATCGGGTCATACAGCGATTTCGCATACAGCGTCGGGCTGGTGACGAAGTTCGCGCCGTTGACCATCAGCGTGTAACCGTCCTTCGGTGCTTTGGCGACCATTTCACTGCCGATCATGCCGTTGGCGCCGGCCCGGTTGTCGATCAACACCGGACGGCCGATGGCTTCCGAGAGTTTCTGGCCGAGCAGGCGTCCTGCGGTATCGACACCACCGCCCGCAGGGAAGGGGACGATGATGCGGATCGGGCCCGCGGGATAGTTCTGCGCAGACGCCGAAGCGACGATACCCAGCAGCAGGGCAGCCATCGCGCCGCGCAGTGTGGTCAATTTCATTACAGCTTCTCCTTGATTACTTCAGGCCGAGCAGCGCTGCGCCGGTATCCCAGCACACAGCACGCCGCGCGGAATCATCCAAGTTATTGTTTTTGTTGATAAATTTTACAGGGTCCGGGTCGCGCAGCGGGAAGGGGTAATCGCTGCCCAGGGCGACCTGACCGGCGCCGACGCGTTCAATCAGATAACGGAATGCGTCATCGTCATGCAGCACGGTGTCGTAGTAGAGATTGTTGGCGTACTGGCCCAGCGGATTCTTCACCGATCCCTTGGCGAAGGGCGGCGCAGTTATGCGGCCACGGTCGATGCGGCCGAACTGATAAGGCACGCAACCCCCGCCATGCACCAGCAGCACGCGCAGTTTCGGAAAACGGTCGAACACGCCGCCGAGCAGCAGCGCAGCCGCCGCAAAAGTCGTTTCACTCGGATTGCCGACGAGGATGTGCAGAAACAGTCTACGGATGCGCGGCGGCACGGCGAGGTCGGCCGGATGAATGATCACCGGCACATTGAGTTCCTGCGCGGCGGACCAGAATGCGTCGTACTGCGGCGCGTCTAGGCCTTCTTCTTCGACACGAGCACCGATCTGCACTGCGCGATGGCCGAGTTTCATTACGGCATAACGCAGTTCATCGGCAGCAACGGCGGCGTCCTGCAGCGGCACTGCGGCGGCTGCGGCATAACGGTCGGGACGGCGCGCCGCCATTTCGGCCAGCGTTTCATTCTGCGCACGCGCCAGCCACCGCCCCGCTTCGGTCGGCAGGTGATAACCGGCGAGATCCATCCATCCGGCGAGCAGTTGCACGTCGATGCCGGCTTCGTCCATCCACTTCAAGCGCGCTGCTTCATCGTTCAGCGGCGGGATCAGCGGCATGCCGGTCAGGCGGCCACCAACGGAGATACGCGTGGCGCCGTCTTCACCCTTGACGATTTTGACGCCGTGTTTTTCGCCGTCGGCGTTAATGCGTTCGACCAGCGGCTGGCCGACGTGATGGGCGTGGATGTCGAGGCAACGCGGCTTGGTCATGGCTTATTTCGCTTTTGCGATGACTTCGCGGAAGCGCGCGGCGATGTCCTGCGGTTTTTCGGTCGGGGTAATATGGCGGCCGCCGGGCAGCACGGTCAGCGTGGAGCCGGCGATGCCCTGGTGCAGGGCTTCGGCCATCGCGACGGGCGTGGCGTAGTCTTCTTCGCCGACGGCGACTGCGGTCGGCACTTTGATCGTGGCGAGGCCTTCACGAAGATCACCGTCGCCCAGCATCTCGCAGGTTTTGACATAGCAATCGACGTTGTTGTCGAGGAAGACCTTGACCAGACGATCGACGGTGGCCTTCTGGTTGGTGCGGAAAGCGTCGCCGAACCAGCGGCCGGTCTGGAATTCCACCAGCGCGCCCATGCCTTTTTCCTTGCCGGTGGCGCCGCGCTCGCGCCACACCTTCGGCGCATCCGCGCCGTACCAGGCCGTGGTGTCGATCAGCACGAGGCCGGTGGTGCGTTTCGGATATTCGATCGCAAAAGCCTGCGCCACCATGCCGCCCATCGAGCAGCCGCCGACAACCGCGGACGGCCATTTCACATGATCCATCAGTTCGGCGAGATCGCGTGCGAACAGCTGCGGCGTGTAAGTGGTCAGCGGCTGGCCGGAGCGGCCATGGCCGCGGCAGTCCCAGGTCAGCACCTGACAGTCGCGCGACAGTTCCTGCGCAACGTCATCCCAGATGCTGCGGTCCAGCGCGAGGGAGTGCACCAGCGCAACGCGGGGTGCGTTGGCGCCCGCGCCGTTGTTCAGGGTGTAGGCGATTTCGCAGCCGTCGGAAGTCTTGAAGCGGTCAGCCATTTGCGGATTCCTCGTGAGACGTTGTTTGGGATTGGATTATTTCTGCTGTGCAGCGCGCTGCCAGGCACGGATTAAAGTGCGTGCGCCGATTTCGACCGCCATATTGCGTTTGTACATCGCCGAGCCGCGGACATTGGCCATCGGCTGTGCAAGCTCGCGCAGCGGTTTGACGGCGGCGCGGATGGCGGCTTCATCGAAGCTTTTGCCAACCAGCGCAGACAGGTCGGCGACCAGCGGCTTCCAGCTCACCGCACCGACGACCAGCCGTGCAGCGATGCATTTTCCTGATGCGTCGAGCGTTACAACCGCAGCTGCGTTTGCCGTCGGTGTTTCCATTACGCCGCGCGGCAGGAATTTGTGGAAGGCCGAACCGCTGCGTGCGGGCAGGGCATCGATTTCCACGGCGATCAGCATTTCGTCCTTGGCGAAGCGTTTGTCGAAGGCCTCGGTCAGGGCATAGGTATTGCGACCCCCGACCGCCGCGGTGACCACGCGTGCATTCAGCGCAACCAGTGCCACCGGCATGTCGAAGCCGCCGATCAGCGGACCGATACTGCCGCCGACGGTGGTCATGCCGCGAACGCGGGTGTGGCCTGCGGCGTCGAGCGACTCGGCGAGCACGGCCCAGTGCTCGCGCAGTTCAGGCCGTTCGATCAGCTTCTGCTGGTTCACCGCGGAGCCGATTTGCAGCCCGTTGTTTTTATTGGTGATGGCGAGCAGTTCCGGAATGCGGCTGACGACCATCAGGCGTTTGGCTTGCGGATAACCGGTGCGTTCGCGGCGGATCGCGTGTGACATGCCACCGGAGACGATGGCGGTATCGCCTTCCGCATAAAGCCTGACGGCTTCGTCGAGGTTCTTCGGTTGCAGGAGTTCCGGCTTGAACGGTCTTGTGCCTGACGGTTTGCCGGTTACCAGCCGCGACCACACGCCGCCCTTCGGTGGCTGCGCCGGGGTTTTCTGCTCATCCGCGTACAGTTCCGGATGCAGCGCACGATGGATTTTTTCCGCGGTGATCGGCAGTGTATGGATACGCACGCCGACGGCGTCGGCAATGGCGTTGGCGATCGCCGCCGGAATCGCATCCAGGCCGATTTCACCGAGACCCTTGGCGCCGAAGGGGCCGGAGGGTTCATAGGAGTCGGCAAATCCGACATGCATTTTCGGAATGAAATCGGCCGAGGGCAGCGGATAGTCGATGTACTGTGGATCGGTGGGCGTGCCCTGATGCCAGTCGAAGTATTCGATCATGGCCAGGCCGATGCCCTGCACGACCGCGCCTTCTACCTGGCCCTGGGCCGCGGCGGGGTGAATCACCGTGCCGCAATCGACGACGGCGGAGATTTCCTTCAGGTGCACCTGTCCGGTACCACGATCAACATCGACTTCAACGGCCTGCGCCGCGAAATTGTAGGCACCGGATTCATTACCGAAACGGCTGTGGTCCGGGAAATCCGAAGGGTTGTCCCAGTTGCCGACGCCGACGATGGCTTCGCCGCCGCGTTTGTAGATGTTGGCTCGGACCACGGCGCTGACCGGTTTGTATTCCGACTCGGCGCCATTCTTCGGGCCGATCTGGCCGTTGATGATGGTTAGCTCGTCGACCGGTTTCTTGAATTGCTCGGATGCAGCGGCCATCAGCTGCTTGTGGGCTTCCGCTGCAGCGCGTTTGACAGCGTTGCCGGCGACATAAGTGACTCGGCTGGCCAGTGCGCCCAGCGAATGCGGATGCACATCGGTGTCGGGGCGCGTGATATCGACATCGTCATACAAAAAGCCCAGTTCTTCGGCGGCGATCTGTTTGAGCACGGTGTAAGTGCCCTGTCCGATTTCGCCTTCACCGGTGATGATCGTGGCACGGCCGTCTTCATTGATACGCACGATGGCCGAGCTGCCGTCCCAGTCGCCGAAACTGCGGCGGCCGTTGACGTGGATACTGCAGCCCATGCCGAGGCCGTGGCCGTCTTTTTTATGTTTACGTTTTTCTTTCCATTGAATCAGGTCCGCAGCCTTGTCGATGCACTGGCTCAGTTCGCCACTGGTGATCTTGTGGTTGTGCGGCGAGACATCACCTTCCACCACGGCGTTCATGCGCAGCAGATCAACAACGTCGATACCCAGTTTTTCCGCGGCCAGATCCCAGGCCTGTTCCACAGCCCAGTCTGCAGACGGATTGCCGAAGCCGCGGAAAGCGCCGGTCGGCACCAGGTTGGTATAGAGCAGTGTCGATTTGGCGCGTGCGTTCGGATATTTGTAGAGCGCGTCATGTCGTACGGTGGCCGCGCCGAGGATGGCCTGCGATTTGCCGGTGTAAGCGCCATTGTCGGCCCACATGCGGATTTCCTTGGCCAGTACTTTGCCGGCCTTGGAGAAACCCAGGCGTACCCAGTAGCGCATCGGCATGCGCGGGTGGCTGGCGAGGAATTCTTCTTCGCGGGTGTGAATCAGTTTGACTGCACGCCCGGACTTGCGGGCGAGGATGGCTGCAATGACTGAGCAGTTGTCGTCGCCGGATTTGCCGCCGAAGCCGCCGCCGACTTCGGTCTGGATCACGCGCACCTGCGCCTCCGGTACGCCCAGCGCGACCGAATAGCGGCCGCGGGCGAGGAAGGGTGTCTGCGTGTTGCACCACATGGTGACGCGGTTGCTGTTCCACTGTGCCACGCAGCCGATGGTTTCCAGCGAGGAATGCCACTGGCGTACTGAATCCCAGGTGCCTTCGACGACAACATCCGAAGCCTTGAAGCCGGCATCGACGTCGCCGCGTTCAAAGGCGAATTCATGGGCGATGTTGCCGGCAGCATCATCGTGTACCAGCGGTGCACCCGGTGCCATCGCTTCATCGAGCGAAAACACAGCAGGAAGCGGTTCGTATTGAACAACGATCTTGTCGATGGCTGCGCGGGCGGTTTCCGGATCGGTCGCCGCGACAGCAGCGACTTCGTCACCGACATAACGCACGCGGCCGATGGCCAGTGGATACAGATCGGGACGGAAGGCGCCCCATTTGCGTTTTGCGGTGTCTTCTCCGGTGATCACGGCCTTGACGCCGGGCATCGCACGAGCGGCGCTGGTGTCGATGGAGAGTATCTTGGCGTTGGCGTGCGGACTGCGCAGTACGGCAGCATGGAGCATGCCCGGCAGATGCATGTCGGCAACATATTGCGCGGCACCGGTGACTTTGGGCAGCGCGTCGGCGCGCGGCACATCCTTGCCGACCACCAGCAGGCCGGATTCGAACTTCGGGTCTTTGAGAATTTGCTTGCTCATGCCTTGCCCGCCTTTTTCAGCAGCGCCGCCGCTTCGCGGTAGGCGTCCATGATTTTTACGTAG
>JAULBY010012969.1:0-22805 GCA_032358315.1 Ophiocytium majus | reverse complement strand
GGGGGGGGGGGGGGGGGGGGGGGGGGGGGGGGGGGGGGAGGTGAGTAATGGCTCAGAGGGCGTCAGGGCAGCGCAAGCAGGTGAGCAGGCCGGGCTGCTTGCCGCACTGCATGTGCTTGCAGTGCGTGCAGGAACACAGCACGCCTGCCTCTTGGCGGTCGCCGTGAGTCTGGTGTAGGCGGGAGAGTGCCGGCCTGCACCCCTGCAGTGCAAGAGGGTCAGAACTGCACCCCTGCCCGGATGCGAGCAGCGGCGCACGCGTCTTTCTTCGTACTGTGCAGGATCAAGGGCAACACCACGGTGTGCACTGCACTGTGGCGCCAACAGATACGTGTGCCAGATGCAGAGAGCACAATGCAATGCTGTTCGAGCGGCAGCATGCCTGGTGTCTAGTGATGAGTTACTGTGTATCACGTATTTTATACGTGGTACAACATACGGCGTATTTATACGCCCAAAAACGCGATATACGGCGTATTTGTCGTATGAATACGCTCATCTGTATACGTATACGTTATACGGCGTATTTGCATACGTTATATGGCCTATAATGCAAAAATTATACGCTGTGACCCATCACTACTGGTGTCCATGTGCGGCGTCGGTGCACACAGCCGCGGCGGCGGCGGCGGAAGCTGTACGATGCCGTCGCCGCAGCAACAGTAAGGTTGTTGGCGTACAGCTGTGACAGAGCTTGCAGTTGACTGGCTGCCACGTGCGTGTGCCTGCCGGACAAGGCGACTGAATGCACACGCACACATATGCTGCTAGTAGTAGGTACATACTACTTCTGAAGTACTTCAAGTATGAAGTACCTACTTCTGAAGTACTTGAAGTACTTCATACTTCAAGTAAGTATTATGTACCGGTACTTCGGACATACTACTACTGTAGTTCTATTTATTTGCACTTGTGGGCGTGCAAAAGCCGCAGGGTGTTGTGTGGGGAAGACACCTGGAGAGGTTGGGTCTGCTATGAACGATGGGTGGCCATGTCACGACGCGCCATGCATGCTATGTACAACCTACTACAAAGCCCTCAAGCGCCCGCAGCGCTAAAAGGGCGCCCCTCCACCAGCAGGGAAGGAGGCCACATGAACGCAGCTGTCATACACAAGCATGTACGCGCTACCGCTGAACGAGCTGCTGCTGAAGTCGCTGACGAAGCTGCTGCCTCCGCCGCCGCTCCTGCTGAAGCCACCACTGCTAAAGCGCCCGCTCACCCCCCACGACCAAAACTCCACTGGAGTGGGTACAGCAATCCAGGACAGTGCGGAAGCACGCCCAGATAGTGGTCCAAGGAAGGTGCAAACGCCTGTCCTGCAAGTAGCCAGACTAGTGCCGCTACTGTAGTACTCATAGCGATATCTACGCTGTCTGTACAGTTGGGCAACAAACATGGATGCTAGTATTGAGGGCGCGTGTGGCGCGCATGGGTCGTATTTCGTACTCTTGCATGAGTTGCACAAGACTGGAGTGATTGATGAAGGCATGATTTAGGTAAAATTAGTGTACCAGACTGCCCGAAATTTTGCAACCCTATTTACGTCGAAGTATGTATTCATAAACAGATGTAACCTGTTCACCACCAACAACCACACACAAGGCAGCTGTGTTGACACAGTGTGTGTGCCGCCTGCCACTGCCACTGCCACCCCCCGCAGTTCACAAAGACCCTGTTCGCCACGGGCACATCCGTGGACATCATCCCCCTATACACGGGCGAGCTGGTGTGCTTCGCAAACGACGCAAACGACCTCTACTTTGACAACAGCGGCAACATCACCGTGTCGGTGACGCGCCTCAGCTGGCCTCCCGCGACCACCTATGACCCTGCCTACGACCCCTACTTGTTCATCGCGCCAAACATCACGCTGCCGGACTGAGAGCGACACCAGAGCAGGACTGCGCGGGGAAGCGAGACTCTGTGAGAATGATTGGCGTGGCACTTGGGCATCGGTGGCGGTGGGTGCCGAAGAAGCGTGGCAGCTAGGCTAGGCGCAAGTGGTGGCTACGGCGTGAGGGGCTTGTGCGGCTCGCTGAGCAGTGGCCGCGCAGCCAATGCAGTGACTGTGACAGTGTCTGTCGCACACAGCAGCGATAAGCCCAGCCGCGGCACCACGCCCCTGGTGCAGTTACATGCGTGTCTAGCCATTGAAGCGGGAGCCGGCGGCGGCATCAGCGCCAGAGTGTGTTGCAAGCTGCTCAGCGCACTGCACGTCCGCTGCTGAACGGCTGGCGGGTGCTACAGCACTGGCAGCGCAGGTGCGTTGGCTGTGCTCAGCGCCCGATGCTGTCTGACATGCAGTGGCACGCTTGTAGGCAGCACAAAACCCCTGCTGCCAGCGCTCGACCGCAGTGGCAACGGGCACCAACAGTGGTGCCGCCACGTTGGCCGCACACCGCACCTTGGGGGACCCTGCTATCGCGTTGCCTGAGGTCTGTTGCAGTGTCACTGCGTCCTCTGGATCAATATCACTTTTTTTTTTTTAAAGTTGCACGTGCACACTGCTTGGAAGGCGAAATGTCACGCGACCAGGGCACATGCCTTGAGCCTATGAATGCCTCATTGTGTGTGTTTCCCCACTGCCTCACAAGACCGCTGCACTCCTGCCTTTCACTCGGTGACCGACGGTGAGGTGTGCGCGCTTGTAGTGTCAGCATGCTCAGTGAGTGCATTGCTCACCATGTGTCAGTTACCATCGCAGGCGTGTGAGGCGTGCAAGGCAGAGTGCAGGCGCGCACTTGGCATGCCACCAGCCCCCATTTTGATTATAAAAAACACTAGATTTAAACCATTTTTAATATTTTTTATAGTCAAGCATTTTTGGCTCACCGCAGGCATGTGCACACGGTTCACACTACCCCTGTTGCAGACCGCACCGGGGGCCGCCCTGTGGCACTAGCAACACAGGCCTTGTGGCTGTACAGGGGCATGCATGCAGTGACACCTGTGCACTTACCTGCAAAGCTGCAAGTGCATTGCTGCCATGATTTTTTTTATGTCAAGTGTATTCATGCCCGTATATCGCTGATGACCGCTGGCGCCACAATGTTCCAGTCAATGATGGCATGGATGGTATGGTAGCGCACATGCAAATGCACAATCACTTTTGCACAACAGCGCAGGCCAGAAAATCCCTTGCCGGCGCACGCGTCCATCAGCCACGTTCATTGTGATAACAGTTCTGTGTGAGTGTGTTTGCGAACCATCGCCGCCAGCCACCCCAGTCCGCGCCGCAGCAACAGGCGGGCACGCACGTGCCCCCCCACCCCTCCCCCCCTAACCAAACATTTACGTACACTTTTTACACGCGCAAACCTCACTTGCGCAGCGCGACCGCCAGCCCCTGCGCCTGCCCCGCCGTGAGCCCGGGCACGTGCCGCAGCAGGCTGCCGGCGCTCTCCCCCTGCAAGTCCGAAAACGTGCAGCCCGAGTAGCGCTCCAGAAGCAGCTGCGCAGCCGACTGCGGAAGGCACTCCACCTTGGCGGTGAGCGCGCTTGCGAGGCGGTGGCGCCGCTCCTCCACCCGCAGCGCCGCTGGCAGCCCGCGCTGCGCCGCCGCCTCCGCCGCCACCAGCGCCGCCACCGCCCTCGCGCCCTCTGCGGGGCTGCCGACGGGGACCACCTCGGTGCCGGCCGCCCGCAGCTTCTGCACAGCCGCCTGCGGTGAGAGGCGAGTGGGAGGCGATAAGCGGCTGTTGTTGAGTGATTGGGCATAGGGTAGTGCATGCAGCGCAGGGCTTGGGGCGAGGGGGGAATGGCGGCGACGCGCTGAACGTGCTCCAAAGACTGCCTGACCGCCACCCTGTAACCAGTGCAACTTGCTGCGCCTGAGCTCAGCACAGAGTACAACCTTGCCAGCGCTGCAAACGTTTACATGGTAAGCATTACCGCAGCCGAAACAAGTGACCCCCTACCTGACGTGCCGCAGCGTCCCCCACGCGCCCCGCCATCATCACCACCACGACGGCGCGCGAGTACCACCGCCCCAGCGCCGCCAGCGCGGGCACCAGCGACCCCTGAGCCATCTCCAGCGCCAGCGCCGTGCCCGCGCGCAGCAGGACGGCGCAGTGCGCGCCGGCGAGCAGGTCCGCCGTGCCGCCGTCCAACGCGTCCTGGGAGCGGACCTGCAGGGCGTGCGCCGACACGAGCAGGCGCACAATCGGGTGTGTCGCGGAGTGCGCGACGACCGGCAGCGGCGGCGGCGCGGCGGCCTGCGGTTGCGGCGCTGGCGGTGGCACTCCGGTGGCCGCTCGAGGTGCGTGCGCCAGAGGCCGCGGCGCCGCTGCCGGCAGCACGCTGGCACCTGCGGCAGCTGTGCTGGCGGCGGGGGGGAAGGCGTCGTCACTCTCGTCGTCACTGATTTCCAGCTGCAGCCGCAAGCGCGGTGCCCCGTCCGGCTGCCGGCACTGACTTGTGTGTGAGCGCGGCAGCACGGTGCCGGCAGCAGCGGTGAAGCCAGGCGCGCTGACGTTGACGCAGCCCAGCGGCTGCCTCGCTTGCGCAGCGCCCACGCCGCCAGCACCAGGCTGCGCAGCAGTGCCAGGTTGCGCCTTGTGGTGCGCCTTGCCCACTGCACCACCGCCACGCGGACCGTAGGGGTTGGGGGCGCCCTGCTGCTGCTGCGGCTGCTGGGCATGCTGCCCCGCTTGCTGCTGCTGCTGGCGCTTGACCTGCAGCCGCAGTTCGGCTGCGCGGCGGCTCTCCTCCATGCGGCGCCGCTGCTCCTCCGATAGCCCCGCCCCCGCGTCAACGCACGCCACGGCAGCAACCGCGGCAGCCGCCGCCACCTTGCTGCCAATGCCCCCGCCGCACGCAGCTGCCTTTGCGTACGGTGCAGCCGCTGCAGCCAGTGCCGGCGTTGGAAACCTGGAGCTGGTGATTCTGACAGCCGTATTGGATACGACGCCAGCTGCAGCGGCGCCGCTGGCTCTGGCGGTGTCATGCCCAGCTGCTGCCGCAACCGACTGTGGCGCTGCCGCGACGGCAGCGCCTGGCTCCTGGCTTGCGGCCACAGAGCCTGCCTCCCGCTTGGCTCGCTTCGCCGCCGCCACAGCCACCCGCGACCCCGCCGCCGCGCCGCCGCCCGCAGCGCCTTCGCTCCGATGTCGCTTCAGAGGCGGAGGCCCGTCTCTCCCGCCCGCCCGCTGCGAAAAGCGCTCCTCCGCGCCATTGGTGGCGGTGGCGCACTCGTCGCCGCTGTCCGTGTCTGAGCCCGAGCGCAGGTCGCAGGCGTCCTCCACGTCCACGGGGTCGCCGCCCTGCTGCAGGTGGCGCACGCACGCCGACAGGATGCCGCCGCTGCGCACGCGCCGGCCCGCGATTGTCACCTCGCCGGGGGACTGAAGGGCGCGCATGGCGTTCACCTGCGCGGAGAGGCGGGTGGCATGCGAGGGGGAGGGGGGGGGGGGTCAGAGGGGCTGCAGGAGGGGCCTGCTGTGGAACTGGTGCGAGTTTACACTTGAATATGTTGCAGAGAACCATCTTATTTTTTTCGTGGCTGTTGTTATACTTCGAAGCGCTTTGTCCACCGGATTACACATTGCGAGATGAATGTCTTCTGTGTTTTTGTGACATGATGCACCGCTTGTGTTGACATGACTGTGTGAGGGGTGCGGATGCCTAGGTGTTGCAGAAGCCAGGATGTGCCCCCGCCGCCGTGATGTCAGCCACTGCACAATGGGCGGCGCACCCCAAACTAGCAGCGCGCTCCGGCCACTGCACTCCAGCCGCACACACCCACAAAACTCTCACGCCGTGTCGAAATATTAAGCATGGAAGCGGCTGCCGCCCATGCTCAGTGCCCATACAAAACCACGCTCTCACCTGCAGGTACAGCCCAGGCCCATCCCGCGCAGCGTCCGCCCCGCCCCGCCCCCTGCCGCGCCCCCCGCCCCTGCCAGCGCCAGGGGCGGCAGCCTTGCCAGCGCCCGCCACACCGCCACCCGGACTCCTCTCCTCATAAGAGATGTCGCCGTCGTCGATGAAGCTGTCGTCAGAGTCGTAGCGCGCGTCCACGGCGTCCTCATCATCATCGCTCCCGCTGGCGTCGCTCCCGACCTCCGCCTCGCCGTCCACGAGCATGCGGTACACGCGCGGGTCCAGGGGCGCCTTCTGCTGAGCACCCGCCCTCTTGCGCTTGCGCCGCCCCGCCCCCGCCCCCTTCTTCCGCAGAACCTTGGGGCCCTGGCGCGGCGTAGGGGTGGGCATGCTCTGCCAGGCATCGCTCGGTGTCGTGCCCCCGCCCGGCGCTGGCGTCGCCGCCGTGCCGCTAGCGCCACTGGCAGCGGCAGTGGTGCTATCGGCGGGGTGCGGGGGTTGCGTCGCGGAGCCTGTGGCTGTGTCGGCAGGTGTGCTGGCTGTCAGTGGCTGCGGCGCCGCGGGCTGCGACTGCAGCGCCGGCGCGCGCTTCAGCCGCAGCTTGCCGCGCGCCAGCGGCGGCGTCATCAGCGAGCGGTCGGCGCCGGCGCCACGCTGTTGCTGCACTGCAGTGCTGCCACCGCTGGCAGCGACGCCAGCCGCAGGCTCAGCAGCAGTGGCGTTGACTGGCGGATGCTGAGCGCCCGCGCGTGCCCGCACAACAGCGGCGGCGAAGGCGTCCGACCTGTTGGCGAGGTCGGCACCGGTGTTGGCCTCCACCAGAGCCCGCAGCTCCTCCAGTGACGCGTCGCCTGGCTCCGCGAACGTTGCCAGCACCATGCGCACCGCCGCATCAAGGTCCGCGCCCTCATCGCTGCCGCCGCTGCTGCCGGCAGCAGCAGCAGCGGTGCTGTTGGGCGCAGCGGCCAGTGTGGTCGCCGGCTGGGCGCGCGCGTGCGCGGCGACGCGCGCCAGCTGCTTCTTGCGCCTGTTTTTGTGCTTGATGCAGTAGAGCACAAAGTCGCCGTCGGGGCTCTCGGAGGCATCCTCCAGCAGGTACTCCTGCTCGAGCGCGCACTGTGGGTGAACGGCGATGGCGCAGCCGGGGGCGCAGCACTGCACTGCCGCGCCGCCCCTGGACAAACACACCTGAGGCGGAATTAGGGGGGCGCAAGGGGGTGCCGGCGGGTGGGGGGTGGTGCAGGGCGCTGTGGGGTTGCCATGCCAAGGTGTAGAGATGTGATAAAGCGGCACACAGGCTATAAGCAAGCGGTCCAAAGAGACGTGCGGTTACAGCGTAGTACTTCAGAAGTAATACCAGAATAGTGCAAGGCGGCGCCATCAAGTGTGGGTAGAAATGTGCAGTTGAGAAAGGAGCTAGGCGGCCCGCAAGCTATACGCAAGCAGTCGAAAGAGATGTGCAGGTACAGCGCAGTGAAACCGACAGCACACGGCTGGTGTTGCTTACTGTGTTGTGGCACTGTTTACCTACCGTTCTGTTCTGTAGTTTCAGTCATTTGCACTTGTGGGCAAGCGCGGCCCAGGTGAATGGATACCAGCGTGTGGCAATTAACCGGCCATACCGTGGCCCCTATAGACATAGTCACAGCACCTGTAGGTACTTGCAGTACTACAGTATGTTTACAAGTAAGAACCCAGGCTAGGTGCAGTGCAAGTTGCTGGTGACTGAGAGGTGCACGTGTCATGGGCCCTTTAGTTCAACAGAGCTGTTGCATTATTGAGTTAGGCACACACACACCCTGGCATGTACACGCCTATTGCTGCTGTGGCAATGACAACCAGCATCAGAGGGCGATAGTACCACACGAAAACGTCCGTCCACCCCATAACGAGGCTGTCATGTGCCACAAATGGCACGCAGCCGCCACTGTGCGCACCTTGCACTTGAGCGCCCTGCGACCAGGGTCAAGGCAGCTGTGATGCGCTGGTACCATGGTGTTCTGCTCCACACCCAGCTCCGGCGTCCTGAGGCATGTGGCGGAAGCGACGGTGAGTGTCAGCAATAGGAAATGTAATGAGAAAATGGTGCACCACCAGACGGAGCTGCTGGTTTTGATACTACCTGCCAGGCGCATGCTATTCACAGGTCCATGTGGCCGCGCGACGTCAACCCATCAGCTCAGTTGCAAACGCACTTAAGCTGCGACAGGACTCCGCGCGCGAACACAAACACAGCGGCAGCAGTGCTGCAAAGCGTAGCTGCCACTCCCTCTGTCCCAGGCGGCACCACACACAAACACACAGCAGCACAAACCACACAGACACACAGTGGCAGCAGCGCTGCACATCGCACCGGCCACTCCCCCCCTCCCAAACGGCACATCACCGCACGCAGGGAACTCACCACAGCGCGCACGTGATGTGCGCCAGCAGCCGCTCGCCTCCCCCGCCCTCCGCCGCCGCCTCCCTGCGCAGCGCGCCGCCCCGCCCCGTGCACAGGCAGCACGCGGGCCGCTCCCCAGTCGCATCCACACGCGCCCCCCCCCCAGCCGAGCAAGCGTCGCACAGCCACCCCCCCTCCGGCACGGCGGCGATGCCGTAGCAGCGCGCGTGCGTGCCCATGCCGCAGCTGCCGCCGTCGCACAGGACGATGGGGTCGTCTTCGTAGCTGTCAAAGCCGCCGCACACCGCGCAGTGCGCATCGTCGGTGCTGCCGCGGCTGGCGGGCGCGCGGTAGCGGCTGGGTGCGGCGGCGGCGGCGCCAGGGCCGAGGGGCGCGCCGGCGCTGCTGTCCCACGGGCGGCAGAGGCCCGTGTGGCCGCCGTCGTCAGCGGCGCCGTCGCTGCAGTGAGCGTCGACGTCTATGGCCGCCTGAGGTTCTACGCGCGGCGCGCTGACACCGTCAACCGCCCTGGCATGCACGCGGGAGCCATCCGCTGCCGTGGCGGCGGCTGCACACCGGCCCGTCTGCAGGCGCCCCTTGAGTGCGGCGGCTGCGGCGCGCGCAGTTGCGCCTCTCGGCGCCGTTGCCACGGCACCAGCCGAGGCGCCGGCTGCCGTGCGCACAGGCGCCGTAGTGCCGCCGCTGGGAGGTGCGGGGGTGTCGCCAGCGTGTGCAAAGTGCGACGACCACGCAGGCCGCCCAGCCGCGGCGGCAACGACAGGGGGGCAGCCAACACCCGTGACACCACCAGACGCAGCCTCTGCTGTAGGCGACTGCCGTGGTGGCGCCAGCTCACCGTGCTCAGCAGCAGGTGGGTGCTGATGCCGCCGTGGCGCACGCTGGGAAGGGTGCTGCCCCGCCACATGCTCTGCTGCGGCCGCCGCCGCCACCGGTGCCGCTATGGTGGCCGTCGCACGCCGTGTGGCGGCAGCGGCGGTGCCAGCATGAGGCGGGAACCCAGGGGGATCTGGAAGCAGCGACCTGCTGCGCCTCGGCCTGGGCACCGTGCCTTCGTCGCCGCTGTCACCAGTGTCGTCATCACCACCGCCCGCGGCTGGCAGAAATGAGGTGATGGTGGGAAACAGGTCCGCAAATTCGTCCTGGGAGCTCTGGCTCTGGCTCTGCAGCTGGCTCCAGGTCCAGCCGGCGTCCGCATCCATGGGCGACGCTGCGTACTGCTCCCCCCAATCGCCACCAGGCTCACACTCAGCGGCTGCAGCATCTGCCAGTGCCGGCAATGTGCCGCTATCCAGGTCGGCTTCATAGGCTGCAGGTGGCGCCGCGGCGGCTGTCGTGAGCAGGCCGCTGGCAGTTGTGGGTGCTGCGGGTGCATCCGACACGGCAGCAGCGCCCACGCGCGGCACCGCGATGCTGGCCGGCACTGTGGTTGCAGTTGACGCGGCCGCGGTGGTGGGTGGCGCAGCTGCTGCGGCAGCAGATGCAGCTAGACCCGTGCCGGCATCCACCTGCACGTGCACACCGGCCGGTATGGTGCCAACTTCGACCACTGCCGACACACTGGCCAATGCCAGGGGTTGGTTGCTGACACCGCTGACAGCCGCATCCACAGCTTCATCAGGCACGTGCTCAGCAGGTGTGGCAGCGCACAGCTCCGTGGTGGCAGCGCCAGTGGCGCCCGCAGCGGCGGCCGCGCCCAATGGTGCGCCACCTCTGGAGCTGACCGCAGCGCCTCCCGCATCCGCTGCGCCGCTGGCACCTGCAGTGCCACATCCCACCCCACCAGCGGCAGGCAAGCCAACGCCTTCCCCAGCTGCCGCTGTCTCCCCAGCCGCAGTTTCGCCTGCAGTGGCGGCACCCACGGCTCCGCCATCATCACCGCCGGCCTCGTACACGTCGGCGCCGCCGTAGTGCATGGTGCCAACGCCGCCGCCGCGGTCCGGCGTCCAGGCGTCGTTGTCGTCCCACACACTGTGGTACAGCAGCGGGGACTGCGCATCGTCGCTGCTCCCCACACTGCACAGCGCCTCCGCTGCCGCCTCCGCGGCCGCCGCCGGGGTGCCTGGCGGCGACCTGGCATCCGCCGCTGTTGGGCTGAGTGGCGGTGGCCAGGCACCGTGCTCAGCAGCTGCAGCGGCAGCATCTGGGGCGGCAGCAGGTGCGGCAGGGGAGCCTGCCGCCTCCATTCCCCGTTCGGTAGTGGCAGTGGCGGCGGGGCTGCGACCACCAGCCGAAGGTGGGCTGCAGTGCTCAGCAGCAGCAGCGGTGGCGGCGGCGGGCGGACGCTCCGTGCCGCACGCACGGCAGCGCTTGCGCGCCCAGCGGTAGGTGTTGCTGCACTGCGCGCACGTCCAGTCCGCAGGCTCCGAGCCCTGCTGAGCAGCACCTGCAGCGGTGCCTGGGTGGTGCTCAGCAGCAGCGGTGGCGGCCCCTTCAGGCGGGCGCTCGGTGCCGCAGGCACGGCAGCGCTTGCGCGCTCGCTGGTACAAGTTGCCGCACTGTGCGCACGTCCACTTCTCGTCACCACCAGCGGTGGGCGCACCCGCAGGCGCAGCGTCCGTCTCCGTTGCCGCTGACTCACTGGCGGCAGCAGTCGCATGCGGTGCGCCAGGTGGCTCCCCTGGCGCTGCGCCGCCGTCACAAGGCGCCTTGCCAGGGGAGCACAGGTCCACCACAGACACGTCCGCTGCAGCGGCGGCGCCGCCGCCAGCGCCGTAACCCCGCGGCCCCAGCAGCGAGCTCAGCGTCGAACTGGCATCAGACGACTGGCTGCCAAGCCCGCATGCTGGGCTGCTGAACGCGCCGGCAGCGCCAAGGCACCCACTGCCCGCCCCCGCCACGCCGCCCACTGGCGACAGCAGCGGGTCCGGCGCGCCCGGCGGCAGCGCGGTGCTCAGCAGCAGCCGGTCGGCGGGCGGTGGCTCTCCCACCAGCGCAGCGTCGCCCCGCGGCGTCCCGCACATGCCGCACGATGCGCGCGCCGCCAGCATGCGCACCCCGCACAGGCACTCCCACTGCGACTCCCGCTCCTGCTGCCGCAGCGGCAGGGGGGGGGAGCGCGGTGCGCTGCAGCGCCGTCCGCCGCGCTGCCTGCCGTCACCTTCGCTGCTGCTGCCGCCGCCGCTGCCACCGCCCGCGGCAGCGCCTGCGGATCGCCGCCTCGGCGCAGGCGCCTTCGCCCGCGCACCTCCCTTTCCCAGGTCGAAAATGTCATCGTCGGAGCTGCTGGAGCCAGAGGCGGCGGCGGCCGCCGCGGCGGCGTCCGCCCGCTGCGCGCGCTCAAAGGAGCGGCGGATGCTGCTGCTGGCGCGAGCCGCGGCCCTTCGCGCGGCTGTTGCCGCCGCCGCTGCGCCATCGGCGCCGCCCCCAGCCTCGTGTAGGCTGTGGATGGCCAGCAGGCGCTGCAGGTCTGCCTCTCCGTATGTGGACTGGCGGGGGGCGGGTGCAGACGCAAGCGGTGAGGGGGGTGGTGAGCGCCACATGGCAGTAGTGGCCACGACCAATACTGAGTGACATGCGCTTTTTGAAGGGGCGGAGTGGGGGGGGGGGGGCACAGGGGCGGCACAGACATTGCTTATGTGCGAAAGTACTACTAGCATTTGCTAGCATGCCAGTCACAAGTGCGCGTGGACATGTGTGCAAAAAGACACAAGTTGATGCAGCATCAGCGCGGCATGTTTAGCCACGCGCTCATCCCGGCGCACAGAGTGTCACTACGCCTCCAGCACCGCTGCGGCCGCGGCCATGGCGGTGCCTCACCTCCCACTCCTTGTTCTGAATGAAAAGCTGCATGTCCAGGAGCGCGGTGGTGCGCAGAGACTTGGCGGCGCCGTGCGTGCGCCAGCGCTCCCGCTGCCTCAGCCAGCCGGAGGCAATGTCGAGCTGCGGCGGCGGGGCGGTGGCGTCGCTGTACTCCTCCTGCGCTTTCAGATGGCGCAGCGCAGCGCATTCCTGCTCAGCATAACGGACAAGCCTACTGCTGAGTAAACGGCGGTGGGTGCGCACCTCATGTGCGCGTTTCGTCAGGTAGTGGCATGTGGGCATGGGACTGGTATCGCGGGTGCCAGGCACGAAACACGTCCCAACTTCTCAGACAAGCGCGATGGTGCGCCAGCACTCTGGCACGCAGCGTGAGACCAC
Organism: Ophiocytium majus; assembly: GCA_032358315.1. Lineage (NCBI taxonomy): Eukaryota > Xanthophyceae > Mischococcales > Ophiocytiaceae > Ophiocytium > Ophiocytium majus. Next base: position 10,441 of record JAULBY010012969.1, on the reverse strand, counting down.
CCGCTCACGACAGGCGGGGGGCATCACGCACCCCGGCCAATCACAAGCATCGCAGCACACACACACTGTCATACACGCCCTAGCACATACCCCCACACACACCCCCACGCATGCCACCACAAACCTCACTAACCTTACACCAGCACATATATACACCACTATACTGAACTGTGTACTGTAGTACATGTATGCTTTTGTACACTTACAGTAAGTATAAGTACATAAACATACAAACGTGTGCATAAGTGTGCGCCACCGCACCTTGAGCACGAGCATCTCCGCCTCCGTGAGCCGCCAGTCCTGCGCCTCCGCCTGCTCCCCCGCGCGCGCGCGTCCCCGCCCCCCCCGCGTCTTCCCCCCCCCCCGCCGCCCCCTTCCCCTTGCTGCGGCCAGCCTTGTGCCCTCCCACCTGGCTCAGCCTATACTCGTCGATGACCATGAGCTGCTGCACCATGCGCGGCTGGATGTAGCGGGGGACGAGCCTTTCGCTGAGCTTTGTGGCGAGCTGGAACTGGGACGCGCGCTCGCGCAGGACGCGCGCCATCTTGCGGGACTTGCTGTCGCTGCCGCGCAGCTTGTTCTCCTCCGCGCCCTGGCGCGCGCGCGGCAGAGTTGAAGTTGTGTACAAGTTGAGGTTTGTGTAGTGGTCCAGAGACATGGGGGCATGTGCGCGCCGGTATAGACTACGAGTAACCCCATTGGACGGGTGGAGTGTGCTCAGCAGCGAGGCGTGCTTGTACGTATAAAGGGCGGGCGCGGCGCTGGGCACAGTCGGGAAAGTCGAGGGCGAGTCCTCATTGACAAAATCAAATGATATGCTGTTGAAGTTGAAGTCGAAGTCAGCGCCTGTGGCTGCCACGGCACGGGGAGGGCTGGTGGTGTTGGTGGCGGGGCTTCACAGCTGGGACAGCCGCCACCGCCGCTGGCTGGCGCCGCCCGGGCAAAGCACAGTGCATGAGCCTAGTGTGTGCAGCGGCTGCAGAAGCAGGGTCATATGCCAGCTTCAACTGGCCAACTTCAACTTGCCACCCCATGCGCTGCAGCGGTCACCGCCACAGTCACATCCTCCGCACAGCGTGCTCATGAGGTAGCAGCAGGCCCCTGCCTGCACGTGCGGTGGCGAGCGGAGCCTACAAACATGCTGTGCATACGGAAGCGGGCGAGGTCTGGGTTAGGGCTGCTGCCGGCGCTCACCTCTGACACAAGCTGGACCACCCTGCCATTGCGCTTGCGGCCGGTGCGCCCCATGCGCTGCACCATGCGCACAGGGCTGCCCAATGTGCAGGCACACAGCAACAGCAGCAGCAGCAGCAGCGGCAGCAGCAGCATGGGGTGCGGGCAGTTGAGGCGTTAGCAGTGATGACGGTGGGAGCGTCTGCACACCTGGCAGCCCAAACAGCACCAACACATGAGTGTGAGGACCCCGGGCGCAGCTGCACAGAGGCAGCCGTGGGCAAGAGTGACTGTGCAGGGCTTGACGTGCGCCTTGCGAATGTGTGCATTCCAGTTGCATGCGCGGGGTGATCAGTGCCGCAGAGGCACATATCACCGTAAATCATGACGCATAAACCCTTTCAGATGTGTCAACAGTGACAAAGAAAAACTCTGGCTTTCAAACAATAGGACATCAAGTTCCATATAATACTGATGCTGGCGTGCGTGACATGGACTCTTGCACACACACAAAGGCAAATAAATAAATTTACTACTTCTAGAAACAGTAGAAACAGAATACCGCTCAGCCGGCACACGCGGCACTCACCTGCCGAGCGCGTCAAAGCACACAATGAGGTCCACTTCACCAATATCCAGGCCCTCCTCCGCGATGGAGGTGGCCACCAGGCAGTTGTACATGCCCTCAAAGAAGGCCTTGAGCACCGCCTTCTGCTCCTTCTGCGTCTGACCTGCGCACGCCCAACACAGACAATACCACATGTAATGTAGTACAGTAGTATAGACTACTTGTAATAACAATAAGTAGTTATATACTTGTGTAGTAACACAGACGCCGCAGCAGCGCTGGCACAGGGGTGAGACGCCTTGTGGTGACAACAGCGGCAGCTGCGGCGGGCGTGTTGGTGCTGGCGTCAGGCCGTCGTCTTAAGAAGTCATGACTCGCTGAAAGCTACGCACTTGGTGCAAGGGCGCACCCAAGGCTGGACTTGCCAGCTGGTCCAGCACTGTCCCTGGTGACGCCACGTGTGCCTGACACTGCAAGAAAAACACACTAGCGGGAGTCATACCAGGCACGGCCATTCCAATCCTAGTCCCTGAGCACGAGGAACGGTCCTCGGTCGCAGCGAAACTTGGCGCTTACGCCTGCCAACAGCAGAAATGCACCGGTAAGCACGGCAAGCATGCAACCTGCTGGCCCCGCACCTTTGCTCTTGGCGGCCGCCCTGCTGCCGCCGCCCGCAGCCTCGTCATCACCACCGCCGCCGCCATCGCCGTCGTCGCCACCATCGCTGTCGCCGGCCGCCGCCGCCGCCTTGCGCTTTCCCTTGACGGCCGCGCTGCTGCTCTGCCCCACAAACTTCATGGTGCGCAGCTGAGGCACGTCCGCTAGGAATCCCAAAATCTGCACAGGGCGCAGGCACAGCGACACGGGTGGGCGGGCAGGCACGGGGTGTGTGTGCGTGTGCGTGATGTGCGCGTGCAAGCAGCACTAGGCGCAGCGTCACCTGGAGCGGCGCCTGCCGCAGGCACAAGCAAGTCTAGCCCTGCCCCGTGCACCCACTGGCACCGCCACCGTGACCTCAAACGGGCCCACCATGGCTGCAGTCCTCCACCATCTGTAGCAGGAGCAGCTGTTGCACACGGTGCTGTCATGAAATGTCTTCGCTTTCATTGTTCTGGCTACGTACTCCAAGATAAATCACAAATACTTGGAAAGAAAGCCGAATACATCCAGCATATTTTACTTTACCAACATGGGCCATGGCCAATCACAGGTGCAATGTGACCTAGGCGATGACCCAGTTCAGACAGAGTGCGGGCACACACACTGCACGCTCCCGTCCTCCACGCCACAGCCTTGCAACAAACCAAGTGCCTGCCAGCCAGCCACCGGCACCCACCTCCTCCACGCTGTCCCTCGTGTGCGTGAACACAATGGCGCGCGTGCTGCGGCCGGCGGCGCCGTGCCGCTCAAAGTGGTCCATGAGCACGCCGCGGAGCGTCACCAGCTTGGGGTGGTGCTCAGCGCGCCGCTCCGGCGAGGTCACCGCCGCCGCCAGGCGCTCCCACTCGGGCGAGTTCTGCAGCTCGATCTGCGCGAAAGTGGGGAGCGGGGGGGGGGGCACGGGAAACAGGTTCAGAGTGTGGCGTATGAGGTAGGGACTCCAGACGGCGGTGCATCCTATGGCGGGCCGGCCTGCCCACTCGGACGCCCTGTGCGCCTCTCGACCGGCTCCCGTTGTGGTGTGGTTTTCGTTCAGAGGAAGCACAGTAGTAGGTCTTGATGCTTGATACTAGAAGTATGTACCGGTGCTTCAGAAGGTACACTGTACTACAGTTGAGTGCTTTTTTGTTCCTTGACAACCTTTGTTGATCGCGTAGAGTGTGTGAAGGGTCTGCACGGTGGGGCGGAGGCATGGCCCGCTCAAGGTGGCTGCGGTGTGGGTGAAGGAAAAGGGAGGGCATGGAGCACACACACCCCTGGGCGTATGTGTGCAGTTTCAGAAAAGAAAGACAGCGGACATTGGGGGTCGCGACACACTTGGTTGCTGAGCACCGCAGGGGAGCCATTGCTGCTGAGCAGTGCCGAGCACCGCTGCTGAGCACTTTGCAGCAGCTGCAGTCCGCTGAGCACCACCGCCAGCAGCAGCAGTCATGCTCAGCAGCACCAGCAGCAGCAGAAGCAGCACCAACCTGTGGCTTGCTCCTGTTTCCCCCCATGCGCTTTGCCTCCTCCATGCCCGTGATGTAGCTCACTAGCGTCTGCAGCCCATGCGCCTCCAGGCTGGCCCGCATGGATGCGAGCTTCATGGCCAGGCCAAACTCTGACAGCACTTGCCTGCAGGGGCAGCAGGCGCAGTGCACAATGCCGAAATGAGGGCATAAATGGCACGAACGGTTATCCTGTGTATGCGTATGCCGCAAGTGCTGACCTTCCATTGTAGTTGTCGATGGCTGCGTCTGCTGCTGTGAACTGTAGCTGACAGCTGCCATAAAACATGCTCAGCAGAGGTGAATGCCGTACGCAAAGACATGTGCTGTAGTAGCTGCCAACACCATATGCCGAGCGCTGGCACGCGCACTGCCTACCGCTGGCGCACCAGAGGCATGCCAGCATACAGCTCGCACTCACCAGCTGTCAGTGGGCCGCTCGTTGCTGGTTGCGCCCGACTCCGTGAAACGGTCCTTCATCTGCAGGCACAATTGTTGATACAGTAGGGACATGGCAAGCGAGTATAAGGCGTCAACAGCACATTCCGCAAACACACTCAGCAGCAAACGGCAGAAGTCGTGCGCAGTGCCTGCGGCAGGCAGACATTGCGTGGGAGGCAGACACCAGTGAAGCCACCCAAGAGCCGCTCGGCATGTGTTGCCACGTGGAACCAGCGCCAGTGCCCACCACACAAGTGCTGAGCATGCCAGGGACACATGGTGACCGCAGCGAAAAAAATGCGTACCGCACCTGCAACAGCTGGTAGTGTGTGATGGTCTCGGCGTCCCTGCTCCACAGCGCCCCCCGCGAGGCCAGGCGTGTGATGATGGGCTGCATGGCCGCCACCAGCAGCGCCTTCACTTCCTGCAGCCCCGTGCCAAGCGGGCACTTAATCTGCTCCACCTGCGGGCTCGCAGGTCAAAAGTTGAAGTACAGTAACAGCAAGTTGAAGTTGCGGTTGCAGCAGCGCTTGCCAGCGGCAGCAGCACCTGTTGGCAGCCGATGAGCGCAGCATACGCGGGACTTAACCTTATGAGCCAAGCAAAGCACACACGTGCGGCACAAGTGTGGCACATTGTGGTGCCACACCTAGCGCGCATGCGCACACTTGGCGACTCCCGGGCCGTCCTCCGTGCGCGCCTCCACACACCATGGCACTACTGCACAAAACACACTTTACTTGAAGTAGTAATTGTCATATGCACGGTGCGGTGGGTCACCCACCTGGCGCGCGTGTGTGTGCTTGGCAACCCCCGGGTCGTCTTCCATGCACACCTCCACACACCATAATACTATCGCACACCATGAAGTACTTACCATGTGCGCGACACGCCACATCACCCACCTGGTGCGCGTGTGCTTGGCATCCCCCCGTGTCATCCTTTATGCGCGCCTCCACACGATAACACTACCCCACCACATACTTCTTCTGAAGTACCTTCCATGTGCGCACCCACCTGGCGCGCGTGCGTGTGCTTGGCGACCTCAGGGCCATCCTCCGTGCGCGCCTCCACCCACCACAACAATATCGCACACCAAATACTAGAAATACTCCTAGTGGTACTTATCATGTGCGCGATTCGGCACATGACCCACCTGGCGAGCGTGCGTGTGCTTGGCGACCTCAGGGTCATCCTCCGTGCGCGCCTCCACCGCCGCGATGCGCAGGTTTGTGATGACCGCCTGCACAGACTTGACGTCGGCGCCGGGCGTGGCGCTCAGCGCGAGGACGCGGAAGCGGTGCGTGGCGCGCGCGATCGCCCGCACCACCTTGACGTACGCATAGTTCCCCACAGCCTTGTGGGCCTCGTCCACCACGACGCACACAAACGCGGACGCGTCACAGGCTGCTCCGCCGTGCACCGCATGCATGTGGGTGGGGGGGGGAGGGAGGGGCAGGGTAAACAGGGTTGTGGGAGAGAGGTAAGCGCTGCAGGGTGGAGACGAGCCACGTGCTTGCAACGCTGTGTGTGTGTGTGTGTGTGTGTGCGCGCGCGCATCAGGTGGAATCAATGTCATGCCGGCGCGGAGTGTCAGGCCGGCGCATTGGGTTGCAGGGCCTGGCACTGCCGCCGCGCGCCGAACCACGGTCACAGCAGGTGCTGGTGCAGCACGTGCTGCGACTGGCAAGTGAGCGCCGCACCACGCTGGCGGCAGCGGCTGTCCGTGAGCGTTGCACATCAGCAAGGTGGCGTGTGCAGCAGTCACTGCACAGCATGGCGCACCTCCCGACTTGAGGTCATTGTCCATGGTCTGGGGAGTGCAGTAGAAGACGCGGCGTTGCTGCCACAGCTCCCGGCGCAGCTGCGGCGCTATGGTGCCCTGGAGCTCGGCTGTGCACGAGTGGCGGCCAGCAGAGCATCGGCGGCAGCGCGAGGTGGCGCCAGGGTTAGCAGCAGCAGCAACAGCAGCAGCAGCACCACCAGCAGCAGCACCAGCAGCAGCAGCAGCACAGGGTGCATGAAAGCTGTGTGCAGCAGGGATGTGCCATGAGTGCACGCAAGGCAAGACATGCCCGATAGGCGCTCGTGACAACACGTCGCATGCAAGGCAACATGCCGACATGCGCACAGACATTGCCGCGGTCGTGGCACAGGTTTTTGGCATTGGTGGGCAGGTGCACAAGTAGTAGCTGGCACACAGCTTACTGCAGGCAGCTTCGCTGAAGCACCTATGAGTCACGCATGCTCACACAGCCACGCACCTGTGTCCCTGGCTGGTATGCCCACCACGTCATGGCAGGCGGCAATCTGCTGCGCCACCAGGGGGCGCGTTGGCGCCATGAACACCACCTGCAAAGCCAGAGTGAACGGTAGCAGCATGTGCAGTCACGAGCAGGTTGGGCAGGCCGTGCTGCGTGCAGTGGCGACAGCAGGCAGCACAGCCAGACACTGCACCAAGCAGCTGGCATGTGCACCGCTCAGGCCTGGCGCCACGCTGTACAGCAGTGACACCCCCCGCTGCAGAAAGCCACCACAGCTCCGGTGCCTGCAATTCAATACTTCTGAGGTACATGCACCGCCTGCATGCTTCTTGCCGCTCGCGCCACCAAAACAGCAGCGCTCACGCACCTTGCCCTGCGGGAACCAGCGGTAGAAGTTGTACATGACGACGGCGGCGATGAGCGTCTTGCCGAGGCCCGTGGGCAGCGACACGAGGGTGTTGGAGTACAGCGCCTTCTGAACCATCTGCTTCTGGTACTCGCGCACGGGAAAATTAGACGGGTAGATCCACGTGTCCGCGGCCTCCTCGTCTATCACCGGCAGCGACGCTTCGTCCACATCGCCGCCATCCCCCTCGTCCACCGACAGCAGCTCCCTCGCCGCCTGAAAGCCGTTGCGCGCTCCAGTGAGGGGTGCGCCGCCACTGCCGCCGCTGCTGCCGCCGCCACCGCTGCTGGCGCCGCCGCCCTCCCTCCAAGCGCTGCCTTGAGCAGCATGTGGCGCCGCTGAGGCAAATGTGCTGGTGGTACCGGCATATGGTGATGCCAACCTGCCGGCGCCAGGGCTGGGCGCAGCTGCGCCAGGCGCCCTGCCGCCCGCTGTAAACATGATGTCGCTTTCAGAGTAGTTGGCGGTCCATGCGGACAGGTCGTCGCCCTCCACGTCGACCACTGGCGGCGGCTGCTGCTGTGCTGGTGCAGCTGCATGTCCACCACTGTTAGCAGCTGCGCCGCCGCCGCTGCTGCCGCTGACCCGTGAAGGAGCAGCTGCCGCAGCTGCATTGCCAAAGCTGCTGCTGCCGCCACCGCTGTTGGCGCCGCCACCGCCAGCTCCCTCCTGTCCCAGCCTCTCCCACGGGTTTCGAAAAAGCGACTGTTTGGACTGCTTGACGCCTGCAGCGCCCCTTGGCTTCGCAGCTGGCGGGGGCTTGAACAGCGAGGCTGCCGCCGCCGGGCCACCAGCTGTACGCGGACGTGCAGGTGGCTGCTGCTGCAGACGCTGCGACAAGGGGGCTGTGGCAGGGTGCCTGGCACTCGGTGCAGCAGCTGCGCTTCCACGCTGTGTGTGGTACGGCTGCTGGGACTGCTGCTGCTGGGGCTTGGCATAGGGGTTCGCTGTCGCAGGCCTTGCCCCGCCGCCGACGCCGCCAGTGTTGGCAGCTGCAGCAGCTGTTGCAGGTGAGAAGTTTGGGCGACGTGGGCAGTTGCACATGCCCCCACCAGCTCCGCATGTGGGACACTTAGGGCCCCTGCCCACCGGCTCCACGTTCAGCTCCGTCCAACGAGGGCGAGCAGCCATCGCTGCGCTTCCACCTCGCAGCCTCCAGAACACAGCTTGTTTTGTTGCTGTTCGCTCGCTGGTGCTGCCAGGCCCTCTTGCTCAGCAGTGCTGGTGAACTGCTAGCCGAGCGGCAGGATCCACATGCCTGGTGCTGTCTCAACACCAGCCTTTGCCTTTGTAAGCGCTCGCGGCTGGCTCTGGCTGACACAGCTGCAGGCGTGTGTGCAGGCGTGTGTGCCGCAACCGCCTCCTGCAGAAAAGGCGCCAACTACTTGCGCAAGAAAGGCGGGGGCGGAAAGGCGCAATTGTTAAAGGCGGGGGCGGAAGAGCGCAATCGTTTCACCCCGAAACCGTAAGGTGTTGCAGCGAGGTGATCAAGAGCCAGCTTGGCGCGCTTTTGTCCCGATCAGCGCGACCAGGCTGGCCAAGTTTCCCCTGCCCCCACCAAGCTAGCCGTGGCGCTGAGCTGCGCTGCGTACACGACAGCGGAGAGCGCCGGAGGCGCAGGCAGCCGCGGTTGTACAGAAGCGCAACCTAACACTAGCGGCAGCAGCAACATCAGCAGCCACGGATGATGGCGACGGGCCGATGGAACAGGCAATGGAGATGACGGGGGATGCTGCCTTCCCCCAGCAGTCGGGCGTGTACAAACCTGCAACAGCAGCGGGACACCAACGCGAGGGCGATGGCAGGACTGCCGCCAACTCCCCGTTCGCCTCGCCACGCCCCGAGGCACCAGCGGCACCTTTCGTGCGGGGTAAGCTGCTGCCGTTGCTCCTGCTGCCCTGCCGGCCTGCTAGCGACAGTCTGCCTAGAAGCACTGCTTCCGTTGGGGTGACATGTCACGCACATGTTGCGGAGCCTCGCTTGACCGCTGCCTTGTGCTGCTACTGCAACTGCTGGTTGGGCGCCGCTCTGCCTCTCCCCCAGGGCCCCGGCCTTCGTTTGTGCCAACCCACAGCCCCAGCCCCACCACAAACCAATACTCCCCATGGACGGACTCAGGACCATCCAGCCCTTACAACGACATAGGGCCCTTTGGCGAGGTGCCAGCAGCAGCACCCTGGCCAGACGTCTTCTCCAATGCACCCCCCCCCGCCATGCCTGCGGAGCTGTACATGGAGCCCCCCCCGGACGTGCCCGAGCCTCGCCACTTTCTCGGAGGCCGCGACCCCTGGGGCAACCGCAACTTCCTGCAGCCGGGCACTCCCATGCAGTCCATAGGGCCCTTTGATGACCCCTTCAACGGGTGGTCGGAGCAGGCCTCGAGCCTGCCTAGCTCCCCCAGCAGCGTGTTCCCGGGACCAAACCCCGGCCCCATCACCAGCGCGCAGGCGTCCGCGCGCAGCTCGGGCGCGTGGGACAACGTGGTGCTGCCTGGGGACGCTTCTGCTGAGCTCAATGCCTCTGCTCAGCAGCAGCTTTCGGGGCCAGGGCTGGGGCTGGATGCAGTGGGTGGAGGGGATGACGCGGCGCCGCCGCTGGCGCCGAGCCCATGGAGCGGCGGCTTTCCCGCAGCGGCGGCGGCGGCTGGCAGTGCAGAGAGTGAAGCGGCGGGTGGCGAGGTGTGCCGGCCGGGCAGTGGCGTTGTCGTGGCTGTGCCACTGCCGCAGCCGTGCGACGCCAATGACGACGTGCCGCTGCTGCCTCCAACACCTGCTCAGCAGCCAGAGAGCAGTGAACCTGTGGAGCGGCAGCCGATGAGCGCCACCAGTGGCAGCAGTGGCGACGCACAGGGCGTGGCGGCAGAGCCGGTGAGCCCTGTGAAGGCGGCGGCGGCGAGCGTCGTGCAGGAGGTGCTGATGGCGGCTACGGCGACGGTGGCGGCGTCCACACCCGCGGAGTGTGAGTCGCTGCTGCACGGTATGGTGGCGTCTGTCGAAGCACTCGTCAACAGCCGCGCCCACGACAACCTGACGCGCCCGGCTGAGCCACCCGCCGCTACTGACCAGCCAGCGGCAGCCAAGCCCTTCGAAGCCCCTCCTTCCGCGGAGGCACCAACAGCCGCCGCGGCGACAGCGGCGCCGCCCACACGACCCCTCAGCAGCCCCCGTGCTGCCTCCGCCCACGGCGCCGTCAGCGCTGCCGCCGCCACAGACCGCCCTGCCGCCGTGCTTCCCGGTGGCCCGCCGCACCCCGCAGCGCTCCTCTTTACGCCCGGGAGCCCGCGCTCAGCGGCCGTGTCCCCACGGGCGGCGCGCGGCTACAGTGTGGCGGCGCCGTCCTCCCCCACCCTGCCCAGAAGCCCGCGCGGCCAGCGCAGCTGCAGCACCGCCAGCACGGGCGCTGCCGCCCTCGCCGCCATGCTGCTGCCGGGCAGCCCGCGTGC
>JAULBY010012958.1:0-22825 GCA_032358315.1 Ophiocytium majus | reverse complement strand
GCTGGTGTAGCGGCACCCACGACTCAGCTCGCGCTCGTGAGAGCCCTGCACCCTTCACCACGACTCAGCTCACGAGCCCCACGTGGGAACCACGGCTCAGCTCGCACTCGAGTCGTGCTCGCACATGAGCCGTGGTAAACCACGGCTCAAGCCGTGAGTCGTCCTAAGCCTTGGTCTCAGCGACAGCGTGGGCGGGTGCGTGGCTGACAGTGGGGTTGGTGCCATGCGCGGTTGAGAAGCATGATGGTACTGGAACTACCTGACGCTACGGCTGGAACAGGTTGTGTTGATGTGCATAAATGCATTTATGGTACTTGAGACAGTATCTAATTATACTCTGTACTTCAGAAGTATAAGCAGGGCATGGGAAGCGGCTAGAATTGCGGGGGCGTGGCAGCAGACGTTCACTTACAAATGCTGCTCACAGCGCAATCACCACCTGAACTGCATTACACAGGACCTCCTGGGCACTGGTACGTGCTTGGCTGAGTGAGCACATCATCGGACACGTTGTGAAACAAAATTGAAGAAGGTGCTCAGCAGAGCTCACCGGGTTAGCGACCAGCAGCTTGAGCCCCGCGCACAGCTGCGCCATTTTGAGATCCGGCAGCCGCGCGTACTCGAAGCCCACCACCTCCTGCACGCCATCGCTCAGCCGCAGTTTCAGCAGGCGGCTGGGACCCTCCTCGTCGCGCTTCTCCATTGACTGCGCAGCAGCAGCAGCGGCGGCAGCAGCAGCAGCAGTGGTGGCGGCGGCGCCATCAGCAGCTTTGCGGCAGTTTCACCCGAAGCTGGAGGCCCAGCAGCGGCGGCGGCAGCAATCGCAGCCACAGTGGCGGCGGCAACCGCGGCAGCAGCAGCAGAGCAACCGCAGCCACAGCAAGCCACTCGCATGTGAGCAGCCACCTGTTCCTTGTTGTATAACTGTCGAGGCCCAGTGCAGGCGGCTTGGGGTTCTGTTTGCCGGCGCTGCCTGACTGCTTGTGCTATGTGAAAAGAAACCTGCACAGTTGCCAGGCCAGGTTTTGCCGTGGCTGGGGCGAAATGCCAGGCCAAAGCTCGTGGGGCGGCAGACCCACTTGGGCAAACAAAAGCAAGCCCACCTACACACGATGGCTAGTACTGCTGAGGGCTAGGGACGCCTCAGAGTACGCAGCTAATAAAGCTTACTTGTGACAAGCCTGAAGTACTAAGTAGTAGTCGCTAAGCCCAAACACTGTGGTGGCTGGCGCAGAATGCCAGGCTGAAGCCCACGGGGTGATTCGCCTCTTTACAAGGAAGCCTATAACGTTGCTGCGCCTTCCGCCGTGGCCGGGGAAAAAGGCTACTTCACAGCCCATGGCGTGATTAACACCTGTGCAGGAGCTAAATCACCGTACAGTGGGCAAATTCCTTGCACAGTTGCTAAGCCCAGGTACTGCCGTGGCTAGGGGCACACACACTACTCCACAGCCCATGGGGTAATCAACACCTGCGCAAGAGCTACTAGTAAATCACTGTACATTGGGCAAACCGCGCCACAATGTACACGCACCGCGCCAGTGTTCACCCACGCCTGCAGCTGCAGCACAAAGCTGCCGTCCAGTGCCTGCCGGTGCAGCGCCGCCACCCCCTGCGGCAGCACGCCCGCCCCCGCCTCGTCCAAGTCCGCTGCCACAAACTGCTCCCACACCAGCGCCGTGCACGTTGCCGCGGGGCGTCCCGCCAGCCCCAGCGCAGCAATGCACTGGCTCAGCCAATCAGGGCGCGGTGCAGCGCCCAGCTGCGCGAGGGCTGCCGCCACCTAAGGGGGGAGTGATTTGGTGAACATATCATGCATGGGAGGGGTGGGGGCTGAGTGAAATTCATGGGTCAAGGTTGGCGGGGGGGAGCGTGGCGCCCGCGTGGGGCGGTGGGTTGGGAAGACGGGTTGCGTTGGTTGGTGCTTTTGGTGGGATGCTCGGGCATATGCCATGTGCTGGCGGTCAGCGCCACCGGTTGTGCTTGGCAAGGGTTTCACCAGGAGTGAATACACAGCACAGCAGGAGCAACGAAACACAAATTGAGGGATGGCGGAAGCGTAAAAGAAGTACAGTAGGCATGGTAACACAACGTAGGGATGGAAGTGCTGGGCGTGTTTTAGGAGTGCAATTGCGAGGGAGCGCCCCTTGTGCTGCCATGCCCAAGCACGAGCAGCAGCACCACCAGCAGCATCACCATCATTATCAGCAGCTGGCTGCTGTGGCGGTGACAGGCCAGCAGCTTGGCAACAAATAAAAGAAGTACTTGAAGGGTTGCTGCTCTGCTTACTGCTTGCACCGCCTGTACCAGGTACTGCTGGCTGCACATGGCAGCAGTAGCAGCAGCTGCTCACCTGCTGCTGCAGCTGCCTTGTGGCAGCCGCCATGTCGGCCACTCCGCCGTACTAGCAGCTGCTCGCTCACATCCACGGCCCTGCAGCTGTGTGTTCGCCGTCACCGCTGCCTGCAGGCAGTGCCCATTCCTGGCGTGGTTCACAGCGAGAGGCAGGCCTGACAGCAGGGAGCGTCGAGCACAGCTCCTGTTGCCGGCGTCGCTGCTGCTGGTGCTGGTGCTGCTGCCGATGGTGTTGGTGCCACTGCTGTCACGTCACCGTTCACCGTGTGTGTCGTCTCTCTCTCCCTCTCTCTCTCAGAAGGCGGGAAAAAAAATCGTGTGCTAAGACCCCCTTTCCAGAGCTCTGAAAAAGAAAAACGGACTTGGACGCGAACACCTCCCACACACCCACACCTCCATCTCACGAGATCGGCCACATCACCATGAGCGCGCAGGCGATCCCCCAGCCCGCCGCCCGCCCCGCCGACGTGGCTGAACACGGCCTGTCTCGATCGCTGGGGGGCTCTCTGTACGGCACAACGCCTGGGGGCACCAAATTTCTGTATAGGTGAGATTTGCTGGCCTTTTTGACGTTTGCTCGCTTCCAGGTGTTGCTGTGGAGCCCTGTGTCGCCGCCATGTCGTGCTGGCATGTCGTTACCTCGGACACAGCATGCCCGCCGAGACATGGCAGTTCTTGTGCCCGGTGAACAGCGCATTTGGGGGCGTCCATTGACGCGCTCTGACTTGCGTGTGGTGCATTTTTCAAATAGTCCCCTTGGGGGGGGGGGGGTTGATTCTGCTGTGCGGGCTTGCAAGCGCCGCCTGCACGGGTAGGGACGTAGGATAGCAGCCGCCGGCAGAGCTTGCCACCGCCATCTGCAGCGGCCAAGTGCCGGCAGCGCCGCCGGCGTACCCAATGCTACCATCTTTCCACCGTGTTCTTATTTATAAATAATTCAACCTCCGCGCGAAAACTTGGATGCGGCAAGGCACACTCGCAGGGCTGCGGGCGGTGGCTGGTGTGCTGCGCCGTGGAGCTGGTAACGCTCTAGTGGTGCTGCCGTGCCTCGCCTGTGCTTTGCTGTGTGCGTTCCGCGTGCGTTCCGACGGCAACCACTGCAAGAAGTTGAAGTCAAGTGACCAATTGCCAAGGTTGCAGGTGCCTGACCAGTGCCTTCCTTAACAGCAGCGTTGTGCCGGATCACTGCTGCCGGCGCTGTGGCATGGGCACTGCAACTATTGTCATCTGTAGCCAACAGCAACAAAACACTCGAAGAACCATCAGACGCCCCCCCCACAGCTAGCGCACCCCAAACGGCACCGGCCGTTGCACTGCTGCTACCCTCCCCTCCCCCAATTCCCGAGTTACAAACATGGGTCAATAGATAAATGAATAAAGCTATAGCTGTAATCAAGCACGATTATTCAGCCACACTCCTGTGTTAGAACAGATGATACCGATTATAGTACAAAAAAATCCTTGTTCATTTCTGTTGCACCAACTGTGCATTTTGCGCGCTTCTGACACACTGCACGTTTTCTGCCCGCTGCGCCGTTCCGGCTGCAGAGTGGAGGATCTGTTGCATATGCGGGGGTCGCCGCTGTCGCAGTCGCCCCTTGTGTCTGGCGTGGCGCTGCCGTGCATCCCCGGCGTTACTGTAGAGGCGCAGGACAGCTTACAGGTGGGACACCATCACATATATTTCTAGGGTTTCCAAAATATGGTGCTGCCGTGTCCCACCGGCGTGGCCGCAGACATGCGGAGAATAGGGTGCACAAACTGTGGCACTGTTGCCTGCCACGTTATTACCGACATGCGGAGAATAGGGTGCACAAACTGTGGCACTGTCGCCTGCCGCTCAGACACATACCTGCGCCATGCCCACACGCTGACCTTTTCTGCTGGCTGGGCGCGGTATTGAATCAGTTTATATCATACAATTTAAATGACAATTCACGTAGGAGCGATAAGGTGTAGGTCTTCCCACGGGTAGGGGCCGTCACCCTAGGCGGACCCGTGCAAGGCGGTGAACAAAGCAAAGACCTGCGCCTACCCAAGGCAGCAAGTCTCGCACCTGCCGAAGCGCATATACAAGCAGGGATGCCATGGTGGTAGGATAGGTAAGCAAAACTGTGGCGCGGAGCCCGCAATGATGTATCAATAGCCCCATGCGTTTCATGGTGCCGCCGTGAAAACCACCATGTGAGCGTTGTTGATAACACCCAGCTGGCCTAGTGATAACTATTTGACAGCGCTGGTACCACTTCTCTGCCAGTGCACCAGCAGTACTTCAGCCTACTTCATTTGCAAAGTACTCCGGTATATTTTTTATGTGCGGGGGCGCGCAAGTACATGGTGCAGGATCCTCACAGGCGGCTTGAACCAGCAGCTGTGCTGACTATGAACACCCATCTACAAAAGCGAACAAACTTCGGGTGTTCTCACCTGTGTAATGTATGAAATCGTGTTTGTGGCGGGAGTTTTCGCTGATTAAGGTGCTGACCACGCTCTAGAGTATGAACGTCAGGAGATCGCGGTGACCTTGAGGCACACGGGTTTCAGCAGCAGGTGTGCTGACGTTGCACCGCTGTTTTGGTTGGTAGGTGTGAGAGTACACAGCTTCGCTTTGTGGCCATGGCTTGAAGAATGACCTGTTGAGACGGAGCTGCAACAAAGGGTGTGTCGGTTCTGATGTGCATGCGGGGGAAATGCGGAAAATGGACAGCCAGGTTGAAGGAGGTTGCACACGGCACAGCTTTCGGCAGCATATACTTTGAAGTATTTTAAAAGTATATACCGGTACTTCATAAGTAGGTGAATACAGCAGTGCACACTAGAAATATATTACTTGAAGTAGATGTTTATATGTCATAAAATGAAGTATGCAGCGCGATGTCAAGGATGGCGCCGGTGGTTCACAGCTACAACGGTTGCCCAGCGCACCAGCGGCCAGCGCGCATCCCCGACGCCAGCCGCCCCTGCCCCCGTCAATTAACAACAAGGGCAGCAGCAGCATGGGAGTTGTGAGGGCCGCCCCGCCTGTTTGGCACGTGCTCAAATAGCTGCACAAAGCGTCAAGACACACAACACATGAAAATGTTCGTAATGTGCAGAACGTGTGCACGCCGCTGCAATTATGCGAATGCCCTGAAGGGACAACACTTTTACTGCGCGGGTTCTGGCCGCCAGAACTGGCACTGTGCCACCTACGTCCTTAGCAAACAAACTGTCTGCGCAGCGTGGCGACAGCGACAGTGATGATAATGTTGGACAGCACTGCAGCGGTGGTGCAGGGGGGGGGGGGGTGGGGGCGGGGTATAAATGGAACATACTTCTGAAGTAAAATGCTTCAAGTAGGCCAGTGCCCTAGAGGGCTGACACCTTTGCGGATCGTTGTGGCAGCTAGAACTGGCGATATGAGACACGTGTCAACAAACAAATGCGTGTACGCTGATTTTCCCCGCTTGCCCGCAGCGTGACGACAGCGACAGCGATGATGGTGATGACGACGATTATACGGGCAGCATGGCAGCGGCAGGGCCCTGGGGGGGCGGTTGTAAAGAGAACATAAACGGGCCTTTTTTCTTGTTCAAACCATATATTTCAGTAAGTTTATGTCTCCCCCTTTTGATTGTTAATTTTATTTGTTATCGCGTTTTTGCCTGCAGCGCGGCAATAGCGACAGTGGTGATGATGATGACGACGACGATGGGCAACATCAATTACTGAAACATACTTTGAAGCAAACCGCTTTTTAATTCGGCCAGTGCCCTACAGCGACCACACCTTTGCGGAGCGGTTGTGGCAGCTAGAACTGGCGATGTGAGACTTGTGTCAACAAGTAAACAACTGTTTTGTGCACCCTCGTTTTTTTTTTGTGTTGTTTTGTTTGTTTTTGCCCGCAGCGTGGCGACAGCGACAGCGATGATGATGATGCCGACGACGACGGCCAGCGCAGCAGCGGCGGGGCGTGCGGCGGTGGCGGCGGCGTGGCGAGCGGCGCCACCTCCAACGCAAACAGTGATGCGGAGGGCGACAGGCACGATGGCGGCGGCGGCGGCGGCGGCGGCAAAGGGGATGGCGGCGTGTTTGGTGAGAGCATGGAGCTCTAGCGCGCGTGCCGGGAGCAGCGGTGGCGGCGGCGCAGTGCCAGGTCCGGTGGTGCTTTGGCATGCATGCCACCGCACAGGGAGCCACCGCTGCCGGAGCCGCCAGGTCGAGAGGCTGGCAGGGCGTCCGAGTGGGCAGGCCGGCCCGCCACAGGATAAACCGCCGTCTGGAGTCCCTACCTCATGGATGCAGCGTCGCAAACCGCGTGGAGACGGCGGAAGTGGCGGTTTCGCGAGCGGCGGCAGCGGCTGGGGAGGGTGCGGTGGTGGCGGCGGCAGTGGAGGGTGGTGAAGTGCGCCTTTGTTGGCGCTTGCCACTGGTGCTGTGTACAGCCTTCCGCCCTGCCAGGCGTGCCCTACATAGGCAAAGCATCGCTAGTCGCCGGCCGCTGCCGTGTGGTCACTTTTGTGTGTGCGCTTGGCACAAGGCCAGAAGTTACTCTGGCTGCCCGCCGCTGCGGCCTCGGCTGCGTATACACGGGCTGGGCGTGGGCCCAAGAGCCGCCGCCGCTCTTTTGTGTCTCTCCTCACTTATATACTTGTGTAAATAGGGGCACAGCTAAAATGGACAATTACTAAATAAAATGGTGGGCGCGCCACCGCAGAGGCTGCGACACCCGTTTACAAAACAAAAAACAGTGGTGCCATCTCTTGTCGTGCTGCTGCCGCCAGTGCCGTCGCTTGTGCTAGCTGTGAGCGCCGCTGCTGGCGGTGCTGCTAGTGCTGCATAGTGTGTTTCCGCAGGTGTGACTTCACCAGACGCTGTGGCACCGCTAGACTAACTGGCAAAAGGGCGCACTCCAGTTATGCATGCACACACACGTCCATACAAACTGATCCGCCCGTCTTCTCCTAACGCAGGTACAGTGCACTCGCGATTCAGTTCGCTTTGGTTAAGTGCGGTATGGGGTTTCATGCAGGGTCCAGAGACCTGTCACAGACCACATAACTCCATATAAACTATACACGATGCCCTATTTGATTTAATGCGGGTCTTGCTTTGGTGCGGCGTGCTACAGGGGTACACTACCCGCACTAAATCGCGAGTGCACTGTGGTGCATGAGTGGTCCTGCCTTTTTGTTGTAACAGAACTCAGGCGGCAGCCCATGTTTATGGGAGCCCGTGCCGTCAAGTCTGCCTGGCGTGTGCGCACCAGCACAGGCTGGGCTGTGTATGCTCACAGTACCACGAGCAGCAGGGCGTGCTGTTGCTGCGTGTAGCGGAACCGCTGCACAAGCGGCCACTATGTATGAAAATACTACGTAGTACCTGACATACCAGGAGCCGGGTGGGTGGGGGTGGGAGCAGGTCCCCTGGGACACGCGGGAAGGGGTTGTTATAATAGTGCTTTGCCAACATGCCAGGCTTCCCTTAGAGTACGCAGTGCTGAGCATTGCCAGCTTTTTCGCTACTGTCTGATCTTCTTCTGGTCTCATGCACCACGTGCAAAGGGCTTTCCGCGCCCTAAGCGGAGTTTAATACAATTACATGACACGTCTTGGAGCTGTAAACTCTGCAGTAGTTCAAAACTGATTTGCACTGGTGGGCGTGCAAGAGCCCATGCCATGCCATGCCAGCACGCTCGCGGCCATGGCACATGCCCGGCAGCGTGCGCACAAAGCTCTCTGAACAACCAAGAGCAACAACTGCTGCTAGTGGGCCGTCCCAAGCCGCCCGCAGGCTAAGGCTCGACCTGCCAGGGCAGGTCGTCCGCCAGGGCGCCATACATGACCGTGCCCACCTCCCTACGCCAGCACCCGCCCCACAAACACCTGGCGCTGTCATGTAAACGAGCACGCGCTGAGACGGCGCCACATTGAAAATTTCAATATCGCAAAACACAACATACTACTGTAGTACTACTGTAGTACTACAGAAGCAACATGCGTAGCATGAATATACATAGTAGTATACACATGGTGTAGTACACATGTGTACCTGTTTCCTTGCAGCGGCAGGGTGGCGGCGCCGGTAAGTCTGCCAGCCGGTAGAGCGCCGCACCACTTGGCTGTGAACTCGAGCAAGGGGTGGCGTAGCTCATCTACAGTGTACCTACTTATGTACTTATTACTGTACGTAGAATACCTGTTTGGCGACTGCGTTGACTCCGCTCTGACACGTTGCTGGTGGGCGTTACAGTACCATTCCTCTTTCGGCTCAGCAGCAAAGGGGTCCGAGCAAGCCTGAGCCAGCAGACAAGCAACATTGATTGTCTTTCTGTCGTGCTGCGGTTGTTTCAGAGTTCCCAGCCAGACAAACTAGCAATCTCATCAAAGCACAGCTTTCGAGGGTGGGCCCAGAACAGGGAAAGTCTTTGACCTTGGAGGCACAATGCTGCTCGAAGTTCACGTATTATTCCAAAGACGTGACGTGACGTGCGCACCAGTACAAACTACGAGCAGCCTAATCCGCTTGAGCTGAACTTTGTGTATCAGTCATGTAGAGACATAGGGCATGTGTGCACCAGCTATACTACGTCTATGGGGGAGGGGTCAGGTCCGCGGCCTGCCCTGCGGCGGTCGCCGGGCGCTAGGGCCCAGCAGTGGCATATGCCGGTAGGCGCCCAGTTGAAGGTGAAGTTGTTGATGATATACTTGAAGTACGTCAGCCAGGGATCTACCAGTAGGGCATGGCAGCCACAGCCACACAGCAGCATTTGCACAAATAGCAAGCTGACAGCAGCTGCTCCACAGGACGTGAAAAAGCCATTAGGTGTGAGGTAACGGTGCAGGCAGTTGTGTCGCACACGCCGGGTTTTGATGAGGCACTGATATATGGTTGGCCCACTCCCTCTCAGTACAGGCCCATATACTTTGAAGTAAACATGAGCATATTCGAAGTGCCTGCCTGTGATTCAACGAGGGTGCCTTGGGCAGTGTGTGCCAATTACCACTGGCGGCACACATCAGTGATGTAACTGCACATGTGTGCACGCTTGTTCGCTAGCAAACAGGGAAGCATGTTCGTTCATGCTTTTTCCATTCATGCGGACACCATCATCTGCACAATAGGTGCCATTACAAATTGTCCCAGTAATGGGTGAGCACGCGGCTCTAGGTTTACAAGTCCTGACACTGATAGCACTGGCTGCAACTGATGCTGCTGAGCGCTGCTGCTCGGCATACACGTGCGAGAGCATCGGTAGCCCCCATCCCCCTGCGTTACTGTTGCTGGCTGCCGGCACAGCTGTACACACAACGTGCTGCCTTGCCTGCTCTGCTGCTGCACCCGCCGCTGCTCTGCGCGCAGTGATCGTGTGCCCCACAGCAGGCGGCAGACGGAGCACGTGCACGTGAAGGCCCGCCCGCGGCTGATGGCATCCTGCTGCTGGACGCCTCTGCCGATGTTGCTGCTGCAGCCAAGAGCAGAAGCTGCAGGCAGTTGCCGCGCTGCATGCGAGGGTAATTGATGAAGCACAGGGAACCAGCACACTGGATAGTGGAGCGCCCGCACAGCGTCATACGCCTTGCCCTCTCGCAAAGCACTGTGCACTGTGGTCGCAACCAAGTGATGTTGCTGCCTGCCTGCAGCAGCTTGAACGCGTCGGTGCATGCTCCCCAGCAGCAGCCTCTCAGCGGCTGCATGGGGCTGCATGCGGGGTTTCTCTTGACGGCCAAGGCTCTCACCACCCGTCGCTGGCACGGGCCGATGATGGCTGCCGCCCCCGCAACGGCCGTGGCGTGATGAGAGCATCTCCAAGTTGTGATCATACGATATCATGAGACACCAAGGCGACCGCAACTGCTGAGCAACCAAGGGTACCCCCTTTCTGAGATGGAAACGTTTCCAACGTGATGACTGCGATTCGTGTTGGGCCTTGTTGCGCGGCAACAGGAGGCCGCCGTGCGACGCTTGGCGCTTCACTCCCACTCCCACCAAGTCTTCCAGCCGTCGACACCACCACCCCCCCCCACGGAAACCATGGCGGCTGTTCTCGGGGCCAACCACCACGGCAAGGTGTGCTTGCTCCCCTCACGTTCAGCAGTGGCTGCTTGCCGTCATGTTGTATCTTAGGCGCGTGCGTAGCCTGCTGCCTGCTGGAGCTGGCGAACGGAGTTTGGCGCGGCGCTAGCGCTGCTCGCCTGCAAGCGCCCGCCACCCACCTAGGCACGCAGCTAACCCCACCACCTGCTTTCCACCTGCTCCCCCCGCTTCGCGCTTCACAGGGCCGCGTGCGCATTGTCAAGGTGAGAGCGTGCACCAAGGCAGCCAACAGTTGTTGCCGTCACTCCTTTTCCCGCTTCTCTCGCCTGCACCCTCACCCCATGCTATTAATGCTTACCCACCAGCCAGTCGGTGGTGGTAATCTTAGCCGTGGCACGCGGCGGCGGCGCAAAGCGCGCGTCATGCGACGCTGTTGTTCTGGCTTCGGCTTTCTCGACAGCGGCGCTCCTGCAGTAGCCAACCTACTTGGCTGCAGCCAAACATCTTCCCTCCTCACGCCCAGCGTGGTACACAGCTGCTGGTAGGAGCAGCTGGCAGTGCTGGTGGGGGTGGCGCGATGGTCTGTTGTAGCTTTTGAGCCAAGCGCGGTGTGGGGACAAACGTCAACCGCAACGTCCACCCTACCTGCTGCCGAGCTTTAGCGGCCACCGCCAGAGCGCTGCAGCCGTGCGGTGGGGGCAACACAGCGGCTGGCTGGCTCGCCAGCCACCTCACGCAGCTGCTGGAACATGAAACATGAGTTTGGTGCCCTCACCAGGGTCGGGCAGTCAAGCAACAACATCCAACACACACACCCTGTCTCTAAGTTGACCCCACACCGTCGCGGAGCCCCTGTCCCAGCACCGCTCATGCAACAGCCGCTCTGGGCTTGATGCCCGCACACCGCACATGGCCTCCTCCGGTGGTCCCCACACCCACAACATGTTAGCAACCCAGTAAGCCAACCTCCTGGCTGTCGACCCCGAACTTTCCTCCTTCGTTCCGACTTGTGCAGCTCGGAACACCTTCCCAGGGCTGCAAATGCTGCTGCCCGCTCAGTGCCCCTCAGTGGCCCCAAACACTTCTCCTGGAGCTGTGTGTGTGGCTCACACCGCCTGCGCCTCAGCTGCAGCACCAGGAATTCAACTGGTTTTTGCCAGCAATCACAACTGCATTTTGCCGGAAGATTGTTACATTTTTTTATAATATCATCTTGACCGGCTTGCCAGGTGATCCGCAGCGGGGAGCGCCAGTCGCTGATGCAGTTCAACCGTCGAAATCAACCTGGTGGGGCCGCAGGAGGCACGCATGAAACTCTGTTTTAAATGCAGTAATTTTTGATCTTGTTGAATCATTTTTTTGACTGTTTGCCAGGTGATCCGCCAAGGGGAGCGCCAGTCGCTAATGCGCCAATCAATAAATACTTCATTACATGTATTTTCAAAGAGTTACAACTACTTGGCAGCTGATCCGCCGCGCATGAAACCCTGTTTATAAACATGCCAATTCATCGACTTATGCAATCCTTTTATTTATTTTCTTTTTTTACTTGTTTGCCAGGTGATCCGCAGCGGGGAGCGCCAGTCGCTCATGCAGTTCAACGTCGAGATCAACCTCGTGGGACCGCAGGAGGTGATGACGCCGGCCTTCACGCGCGGCGACAACACGGTCGTTATCCCCACCGACACGCAGAAGAACACGGTGTACGTCGTCGCCAAGCGCAACAGCTTTGAGAGCGCGGAGGAGTTCGCCCTGCTCATCAGCAAGTGAGCCACCAGTGCCGCCATACTTTTACTCAGAATATGAACATGTAGTTCGTTGGACGTGAAGTATATGCACACGTACTTCGATGTAATCCATAGTTCAGGTGTACGTCGTCGCCAAGCGAAGCGGCTTTGCGAGCGCGGAGGAGTTCGCCCTGCTCATCAGCAAGTGAGTACACTATGGTGCCGCCATACTGCTGCAGCATGTGGTGTTACTTTGAAGTACTACTAGTACATCAATATAAAGGCTAAACGCACACATGTACTGGTGCAAAACTCACATCATCGCCAAACGCGGAGTTCGCCCTGCTCAGCAGCAAGTGAGTCATCAGGTGCCGCCATACTGTTCTTAGTTTATGACATGAACTTCCTTGAACTTGGAGTATACGCACACGTGCTTCGATGTAACCCACTCACTTCAAGGTGTGCGTCGTCGCCAAGCGCAACAGCTTTGAGAACGCAGAGGAGTTTGCTCTGCTCATCAGCAAGTGAGTGCAGTGACTGCCATATCAGTGCATGATATATCATACTTCAAACCACATGAATGTTACACGTATGGTATATGTAATATGCACACACAGTTCAGTGTTTTTACCCATAAATCAGGTGTAAAGCGTTGCCAAGTGCAACAGCTTTGAGAGCGCAGAGGAGCTTGCCCTGCTCATCAGCAAGTCAGTCACCAGTTGCCACCATGGTAACGTAGTACTTCGAAGTATGTGATACATTCGCACACATAATTCCAGCACAATATACACACGTCCATTTAGCCGTACCACAGGTGCAACAACCCTGACTTGCTATACTTTACAAAGTAGTCCTGAACCATACTAACGCAGGCCACATCAGTGCTCGAACCCCCCCACACTTGTGCGGTATACCGGGCTCTCCATAGGCTGAGTGTTGTTTAGCAACCCCTGCCATTCAGGGGGGGGGGGGGGAGATATGTAATCTAACTACTTACCAAAAACTGGTAAAGTCTTGCTAACCCCTGCCGCTAGCTTACGCCCCCCCCCCCGCCCACCCCCCAACCCCTCACTTGTCACGTGTGTGCGTGCGTTGTTGCCAGGCACTTCCTGGACACGTACCCCAAGCTGGTGAACTTTGTGCGCGTGACCGTCAAGCAGGACATCTGGGAGCGCCTGCAGCTGCCCAACTCGCGCGGCGTCGTCGCCGAGCACAACCACGCCTTCAAGAAGGCGAGCAGCCTTATTATTGTGGCACCAGTGTTTGCCACATGAAACACCTGCAGTGCCGTCGCACCTGTTGCACCGGTGTAGTGAAGTGCAGCCAACTTCAGCATCAGTGTCTCAACCTGTATTTGAATTTCTCAGCTGCCCAACTCGTGCGGCGTCGTCGCCGAGCACAACCACGCCTTCAAGAAGGTGAGCAGCGCAGTTATTGTGTAGGAGCTTCATGTGGCACAACAGGGAAAATTGACAACATCCTATTGCACTACTGCAGTGACATCATGGGCTCTGTGAGGCCAATGTCAGCATCAGTTTTTCAACTTCAACTTGAATTTTTCATCTGCCCAACTCGCGCGGCGGCGTCGCCGAGCACAACCACGCGTTCAAGAAGGCGGGCAGCCTTTCTTTTTTTCAATTATTGTTTGCCACATGAAGCCCCTACACACCGATAGGATAGGGGCTGTGAAGCCAACTTCAACATCAGTATTTCAGCTTCAACTTGAATTTTTCATCTGCCTAACTCGTGCGGCGGCGTCGCCGAGCTGGGCACCCCCCCCCCCTCACATTACAAATATTAGTACTGTCATATATTCTGGTGCAGCATGGCCCCAAGACAGTGCCAGAATTTTCACATGTTTCCTGCATTTTCTGTGAAATTCCCTGTGGGCAGGTGTGCCCCCACTACACATGATTACAGCATCATCTATGTATTCTACTTCAGAACCGCATTTACTGGTGCAGCATGGCCCCCTGGCCTGACGGTGCCATAATTGGACGGTGCCAGAATTTTCACGTGTTCCCTGCTTTTCTGTAACATTCCCTGTGGGCAGGTGGGCCCCCACTACACGTACGCCAAGGTGGAGGCCACCCGCAGCGGCGCCAAGCTGTGGGGCGGCATCAGGGGCTACACCCTGCTCAAGACGGCGCAGAGCGCCTTCACAGACTACAACAAGTGCCAGTACACCACGTGAGTTCCTTACTCTTGCATTGCCATGCTATAGTAGTACTACCATACTTCATAGTATGTAGTAGTACTGTGTGTTGTACAGGGCTACACCCTGCTCGAGACGGCGCAGAGCGCCTTCACCGACTACAACAAGTGCCAGTACACCACGTGAGTCTCTTTTGATAATGTGCTACTGTTGTTATCTACTTCAGCAGTAGAAGTATCACACCTTGCTCAGCGCAGAGCGCCTTCACTGATTACAACAGTGCCAGTTCACCACGTGATTTTCTTATAAATGTACAGTACCTGCTGGCGGCTCTAGCCTGCCCGCTAGCACCACTTTTTGCTCTTGGTTGTTCCAAGTTGTGAGTTCGTGTGTATGCCGGGCGTGTGCCAAATTATGAGTGCGGGGGAATGCAGGATGAGCTCTTGCATATGCACAAGTGCAAATGAGCATTGTTACTTGTAGTGTATACATATGTACCCCTAGAAATGTACTTCAAAGTATTATGGTTGTCGCTGCGAAGTATGTAGTGCGGTGGGTGTGGAGCGCCACTCGTTGCTGGAGACGGCGCAGAGCCCCTCACTGACTGCAGCAAGTGCCAATACATTACACTGTATAACGGCACAGATTGAAAAAATTGCACATGTGTGATTGACTTGCACCTCTACGTGGTTTCTACTTCAGTAGCAGTACCATACCTGGTACTATTGAGGTACTTTATAGTAATAGGGTAAGTATGCTGGAACGGCGTGCACACCCTTAGGGTGAGCGCTGCATGCGGTTACGTGCACCCATGGCAGCGGCCTGACAGCAAGTGGCCAGTACACCACATGAGTTCCTATCACCATTGGTATCATCATACCATATGGTACTTCTGAAGTACTTTTGCAGTCCTAGTGGCAGGGGTGATCACTCCCTGCACGACCCATTTACACCACATGCACCAGCCACCCAAACAAGTGTGCTAGTACACCAAGTGACGTGCTCTCACCATTTACAACTACTTGGTGCACTGTGAGTGCCATTCATCAATTTTGTCAGAGATTTTACCAGTGCCCTGCGCCTTAGGGGCAGACAGACAAGTATGGGAATTTTTTTTGGCATTGTTTTGCCTGCATGTGTGTTTGTATGTTTTTGGTGGCACCAGTCTGCCAAGAGATGTGTAGCGTGCTGCGGCCGCATCGATTTTGGCGCGCACCACTTTTTTGCTTCATTTTTATGCACACCTTTGTGCACCTTGTGTAGTGATGGGTCACGTCGTAGTACGACTTCTTGTATACGTTATACAGAATACAGCGTATTTATACGCCCAAAATCGCGATGTACGGCGTATTTGCCGTATGAATACGCTCATCTGTGTACGTTATACGGCGTATTCACATACGTTATTCGGCGTATAATGCGAAAAGTATACGCTGTGACCCATCACCAGTCTTGTTCCAAGTCTCCCGGCCCGGGTCTCACGCGCATGTACACGGCAACGAATGTGTGTGCGCCACACGCGCGCCATGTTGCAGGCTGCCGCCTGCGACCGACCGTCTCATGGGCAGCAACTTTGACGCCGAGTGGAGCTACACGCCGGTAAGCCCCGCCGGCCTGCCCCCTATATACGAAGTATATTCCTCGAAATAGAATACTACGTAGTACTTGTCATATATAATGTAAAAACATACACCAACTGCAAGTAGGTACTTAGGTATCATGAGTGTCATGGTGGGTTACTGGCAAGCAGGCTCTGGCAGTTTTTCTGTAACTGCCACCGACCGCCTCATGGGCAGCAACTTCGACGCGTAGTGGAGCTACATGCAAGTAAGCCCCGCCTGCCTGCACTCCTGCACACACACACACACAAGTAACTTACTCCCCCTCCCCCTCCCTAGACTTGTTTGTGCTGCGCATGCAGCCGCTCAGCCTCGCGACTGCGCGCGTGCGTGCCCCCAGGCTGCCGTCGTTGCCGCTAGCTCCCGCCTTCACAGCTCAATGTATGAGCCCTTTCTCACCATCGCCGCTGTGCCGCACACTTGAACTGTGCATGTTGTGGTGGTGCGCGTGTTCTGTGTGTGCACACAGGGTGCCATCGTTGCCCCCAGCTCTGTAGCCCTCACAGCCCCGATGTACGAGGCCTTTTGTCACCACCACCGCTGTGCCGCGCACTTCAACTGTGCATGTTGTGTGCGCACAGGCCGCCGTCCTTGCCCAGCTCTGGCCCTTACTTCAACTCTTACTTCAACTGTGCATTTGTGGTGTGCGCGTTTGTGTTCACGCAGGCCGCCGTCGCCGCCGCCAGCTCCGGCCGCGGCGCCAACTTCCCTGCGCTGCACGCCGCCGTGCTGGACGCGATGACCAAGGAGTTCGCCGGCCCCTCCGACACCGGCGTGTTCAGGTGAGACAAGTTGAAGTTGCGAGTGAAGTTTAAGGGTTTCAGGGTAAATAAACATATTACAGTAAAAGGTTAGGAAAATCATTTCTGCAAGAGTTGTTTTGCGCTTTTTGGTGACAGATTTCAAAAAAAATTAATTAGGCCCATGCTAAAATCATTATAGGTTTGGGTCTTTTAGGCTGTTGGAGTTCCAGCCCTTGTACTGTAGTACGCTGTCGAACACACAACTCTGTGCGGACGCGATCATGAAGGAGTTGGCGGGTTAGTGCGACACCGGCGTGTGCAGGTGCGCAAAGCTGAAGTTATGAGTCAAGTTGAAGTCGAAGTAGCACTCGCCCCCTGAGTACTCCCCGGGCCCCTCCCGCTTCTGCAGATGCACACAGCACCTTGTCGCTGTGCCCCTTGTTGAACTCCGGTTTGGGCCATGAACGCACGCCATCCGTGCGCGCAACTGGCAAAGAAGTGCCAGCACAGACGTTGCTGGTGTACGGTGCCCATGTGTGTGCTAAAGTTGGCGCTGCAGCGCCTCTGTCGAGGCTCGTGTTTGACATGGAAAAAGCACGACCAAACACGGAACTCTGAATCATCCCCAGCCCTCAAGGACACTGACCGGCACGTGTAGGTGTGGGGGCTGTCTGGTGCCTTTCACCGGGTGGACAAATCACTCGGCCTGGCATTTTGCCCCAGCCACGGCAGTATCTGGGCTTAGCAGCCTTTTAGGTTTCTTTCGCATGTACTTTGAAGTACTTTGGAGTACTAACACATTGTCCTGGTTTACGGCGCCGCTCCCCGCTGTGTTGCCCACGCGTCGGTGCTGCAGCGGCCGCTGTGCAGAAGACGCTTTTTGACATGGAAAAGGCATGATCAAACATTTACTTACACATGGCCTGGTTTATGTCCCCTCCCCCCCCCGTGCGCTGTTCGACATGGAAAAAGGATGACCAAACAAGTATATACACTACTGTAGTACGAACACATTGGTCCTGGTTCACCTCCCCCCCCTATGTGTCCACGCGCCGGTGCTGCAGCGCCTCTGTGCAGAAGACGCTGTTCGACATGAAAAAGCATAACCAAACACGTACTTAAAGTACTATAGTAGTACTTTGAAGTGCTTCGGGGTACTAACACAATGTCCTGGTTCACCCCCCCCCCCCATCTATGTTCACGTGCCGGCCCTACAGCGCCTCTGTGCAGAAGACGCTGTTCGACATAGAGAAAGCGTGACTCCGGAATGTAACTAACAACGTGAAACTAATGTTGTTTTACTTTTGTTGTTTACGGTACCCCCTGTTGCCTGTGTCTCCACGCGTCGACGCTGCAGCGCCTCCGTCCAGAAGACGCTGTTCGACATGGGCGCGGCGGCCATCGCCGCCGCCCCCCAGCTGCAGGACATCACGCTGTACATGCCCAACGTGCACAACATGCCCTTTGACCTCGCCAAGCTGGGCCTTTCCAACAAGGACCACACGGGCAACATCGACATCCTCTACCCGGTGAGCACTGCGTGCGCGCTGGTGAATATGGTCGCAGCGCGCACAGTTTCTTTTCCATTAGACGCCGTGTGACGCATGCAAAGTACTTCTAAGATACCTTACTAGTGTGCTTCTACTACTAGAAATATACATGCGGGCCTCTCCAACAAGGACCACACGGGCAACATCGACATCCTTCACCCGGCGAGCGCTGCCAATTTTTCATTCATGAAGGCAACTTCCTGAACTGCCACCGGTACCACCTTCAATGTCTCCCAACAGTCCACGGCTGCGCAGCTTGCTCGCAGCCTCGCTGTGCCCGCAGCAGTGCCACCGTCACCACAGAAGTGATGCTGCTGCCCTCTGCGCACTTGGGGCCCTCACAAAAGCTGCTGAGCGCGCCGCGCGATCGCCCCCTGTGACCGACATACAAACCTCGACTACCCACCCGCACTTTGTACATACATGCGCCAGTGCGCACATGCCCTCATGTCTCCACGACAAACACACAAAACCTCAACGGTGCGCACATGCCCTCATGTCTCTGTGACTAATACAACACTTTCAACTTGCCCCCTGCCAACTTCAACAGATTGATGAGCCCCACGGCATCATCCAGGCCACCATCTGCAGGCCCGGCGCGCGCCTGTAGGCGCCTGCTCCGCCGCGCCCCGCAGCCCCTCCAGCTCTGCTGCGGTGGCGAAAAGGGGGCGTGTGACTGACGGTCACAGCAGGCCGCTGCACTGCGCGCGCGATCACTCTTCGCGCAGCTGCTCAGCAGATGGGTGGCCGGTGGTGCACAGAACGAGGGCGCGAGGTCATTGGGGGGTACGGGGGGGGGGGGGGGGGGGGGGGGGGGGGGGGGGGGGGGGGGGGGGGGTGGCTCGGCTGCTCAGCAGCAGCGGCCGCAACATGCTCAGCAGTCAGTCGGCCGGTGGCGCACAAGAACGTGGGCGCGAGTTCATTGGGGGGTGCGGGGGGGGAGGGGGGGAGGAGGGGGTACTTCAACTGTGACCGCACTTCAAGGAGTTCTGGCTTTGGTTTTCGCATGGGTGGTTTGTCCTGGCAGCGGTGGTTTGCTTGGCGCGGCGCGATGAAGGTGAGGGGGGAAAAGAGGGAAGACAGAACGGGTGGGGGAAAGGGAAGTTGTGTGGGGAAAAGGGGAAGTTGTGCCTGGGTCGCCAAGTTGGCTGGACCCTGCCATAGTGTGTGGGCCGTGTTCTCTGCTGCTGTCCGCCAGAGCGCAAAGCAGGGGTGACGCTTGCTGTCCCCCGCGTTGTTTGTCGCGCGTGTAAATCAAAATGGTGTATCGGTTGATGCTCGACTGGGGTGGCCAGGGGGGCAGCTGGCTCTAGATTATATTCGCCTGAGTGGTCAGGGGGGTATAACCGGCTACGATAGGGTGATTTTCAGGCAGGCGATGAAAAAAGAGTGAAATGGCAACGCACGGGCCTTTCAGGGAGACATGTTCACGCGTGAAAACACGCCTCTTGTGTCTTTGCTCCCCTGTTGCGTGCTGCGTTGCCTTTTGTATGTATACATGTGTGTACGGTGTATAGTACTACAGTAGTACTTCTACTGAACTCTGCTTGCTTGGGGAGTGGAACGCCCTGTGTATGTAGCGCATGCGCGCAGCCGGAACAAGCACCATCAAACACGCTGCCACACACACACACCTGTACCGGCACGTGCTGCTGAGCTCATGGAGCTCTGTCACGCACGTGAGCGTGCTGTGCCGCGCGGCGGCTATCAAGCTCGAGGCCACGTCGACAAATGGCACTGTAGCGGCAAGGCACGGCGCTGCTCCCCACTGGAGTCGCAACGCCGCCCGCCCTGCGCACGGCTGGCAGCCGCCTTGCTGCCGGCAGGCTGAGGCCGGTGTATGCGCACGGCTGTCGCCCCCATGGCCACTGCTGGCGCTGCGTACTACTACCGTAACTGACGGAGTATGACGTGGGGGTCTTGTTCAACGAGGGGGGGCGTCATGCAGCGTCATATGACCCTGTATACCGCCCCCCGCGCGAGGCTGACGGCGCCTTGATGACGACAACGCGGGGGGGCATTCCATACAAATCTGGGTACTCTGTATAACACGGGTGCATTGCATAACGCCCGTGCTAGCAACAGGAAAGCCTGCCGCTAACAACGGGGGGGGGCGTTATAATCTGTCAGTTACGGTAGTAGTAGGGCTGGCTGGCGTGTCTGCTGCAGGCCTGGCGTGCGTGAGCTTTTTTGTTTTTCTTTGCGCCATGTCCGCAGTGCACCCGCTGCCGCCCCAGGCGCTGACTCACTGGCGGTGTGGCAGTGTGAGCCTGTGTAAGTGTGTCAGGGTAGATTCGCAAGCCATCCCAGGAGGTACAGCCTTTTATTGTGATCTAAAACAGGACCCGCGCTTGTGCCGCAGGCCGCATATTTGGGTGTGCGGCTGTATTTTGATGTCCGAAGGTTCGGTGGCGACACCCTAGGGGGCAAGCGCAAAACCCCAACCGGGTCAACTCCACCTTCCCTAGAGACTTCGCGGACGAACTACTAGGCATGCGCCCGCACGCAGTCTGCTTACACTCCCTGCCTGCTGGGACGCCCGCCGATGTGCTACTTCAGGTCTTTCGCAACTTCTCCACATGAAGGTTTTTGGCTCTTAATGTACTTTTATTAAACTCCGCTTAGGGCGCGGAAATGTACTTCAAGCCCGGGCCCAGCCAGTGCGATGTCACTGTGCAAACCCGCCATGTATCCCATTGTGGCGCATGGCAAATGGAGTGCCACTCTACTCCTTGTGCCGCGCCTCCCTATGCCATTCCTGCCCAGTCGCCCTGGACTCCCGCCTGAAGTGGGACATGCTCCCGTTGGTGCAGCTGTTCCTTGTGAGAGCGCTTAGGATGCAGCTGCACAACAGTAGTGCATTGCAAGTTGCAAAAAGTGAGGACCACATGAGGACGTGCACCTCAATCCAGGTTTGGGCTCAGCATTGAGTGCCTGTTGTAGGTTACTGATAAATATCACTGATACTGTAGCACTTCCAGTGCTACACAGCTCGAACTACAGTAGCATTTTCAGCAGCAAGTGAAGGATGATATCAGCAGGTAAAAATGCCAGACTTGAGCTGCAGGTTGTGTGCAGCAGCGTGTAGCCACACACTGCACAGCCGTAGCTGCGCTGCACAAAAGCGCCGAACCACCACCGTGCGACACACGTGCAGCAGGCAGCTGCTGACCCCCTTCCAAGTACTGTTTCTGCACGTTTACTGGGTGCTGTTCAGCTCCCACCCACCCACACCTTAATGCCTCCCGCCCACCCGGGGCTTCCTTCTCAGCACGCGCCTCTCTGGGCCGCTGCAGGGGGACAGCCTGTGGCGAGCACATTGTCCCCCCCCACACACTCTCTCTTCCTCTGTCTTCATGCACTGCTTGCACGATTGCATGTGCACCTTGAGTAGCACTGCGCTGAGCAGGCGTGCCCACTCATGTGTGACCAGGTGCATGCCTTTGAGCCCACTGTTGTGCACACCCGTGCACTGCACTGCTGGCAAGTAGATGTGCCGTGCCTACTTGCATCCGCCATTTTATAGGGGGCTTCGCACTTACTCAGCAGCAGCCGCACCCAGCCAAGGCAGTCGTCGCGTTGGACAGTTGGCGCTTTTCAAGCAAGTTGGTGCACACATATGTACGGCAACAAGCACACACTGTGATATGTGACATACATGGTTACTGCAGACACCTACAAGTATACTGCATACTGCTGCCCTATGTAATACTACTGTAGTACGTAGCAGTACTTGTGGTGGCGACCCCCCTCCCCCACTGGCACATGTTGTTGACTGCCTTTCACTTGCAGCTATAGCCTACTTCAAAGGAGTACAGTGTCAAAAGAAGCAAGCGGAGCTTAGTCAAAGCACAGCACTTAACTGTAAATGCCAGGCCGGAGCCTGCGGGGGTGCTTTACCCAGTGTGGGGGTGATTTGCCCACCTGGTCAAAATACCAGGCAGCCCCCGCACCTGTACATGCGCCGGTCAGGTGTCCATGAGGGCTAGGGGTGATGTAGAGTACAATTACCAACGGGCTTACTTGTGTGATGCCCTATAAGTTGTATTTTTTCTGCTCTTGTGGGCGTGCAAGAGCCCATGTCATGATAGACCTACCCCCCCCCCCCTTCGGTAGCTACTAATTACTTTGCCCACTTCAGGCCCCTTTCACCAGGTGTAGTATGCTACCACCCGGACCACTGTGCTCTGTGCCCTTGGTACTGTGCCTTTGTCCCCTTCTCTTGCATGGTACCTGTACTCCACCAGCTCATGAGGCACCCGTGGGGGTTTCTGACCTGCTCTGCTACTCAGCTTGGTAGCCTATGGTACGCCTTGCTGGAGGGAGCAGCAACACTATGGCTCTGCCATGACCTGAGACCTTGTAACTCACGTCAGCTCGAGACTTCAGCTTGCGGGGGACGCCTTGCTACCAGCTGCTGTTGCTGTTGTCAACATTGTGGCGGCGTTGTGGGACCATCTGCCTGTGTGTATGTTCACCTGGCTTTTCATCACCACCACACCAGTGTTTGAATTTGGTTTGAGCACGGACGTCGAAGCATCTTTTTCCTTCCAGCCTCGTCATGGTGGAAGCTGTGGCTTTCCCAGTGTTGTCGTCTACAATGGCGGACGTAGCTACGTAGCTACATGTAGATGTGTATGTAGAAGGCTCCACGGAGGTC
>JAULBY010012947.1:0-22828 GCA_032358315.1 Ophiocytium majus | reverse complement strand
CCCCTTAGATCTACGTGGCGGCCGTAACGGCGCCTGTGAACGGCGGCAGCGGCAGTGCCATGTTT
Source organism: Ophiocytium majus (assembly GCA_032358315.1). Taxonomy (NCBI): domain Eukaryota; class Xanthophyceae; order Mischococcales; family Ophiocytiaceae; genus Ophiocytium; species Ophiocytium majus. The sequence continues at coordinate 22,763 of JAULBY010012947.1, read as the reverse complement.
CAGCGGACTCGGACATAAGGCCACGTTGGCGCTTGCGCACGCGGTTTGCGGTCGGCTGCGGCGGATAATGCGAGCCCGCGCGGGCTGCAGCGGGGCCCTGCTTTTCTGTGTGCTCAGCAGCAGCAGTGACGCCTCAGCACCTGCTGAGCACCCCCCCTGTCGATAGGTTTTTTCTTATTGGTGAGCGTCCGGAGGCCACGCCGCCCCCCCCCCCCACACGCCATGCAGCCGCTGCTGCCGCCGCCGCCCACTCGCCACCCCAGCCAACCCTCTCTACCTACGCGCACGTGCACCCGTTTAGCCCCAGTTTCTGGTGCCCTGGCGCCCCTGTGCGGCCGCGCCGGCACAGGCACGCGCACCACCAGTGCAGCAGGGCGGCACGCGCCCTTTTCTCTCTTATCCGCTTTGCAGTGGGGACGTTGCAGGGGGGTGCTTTCGCGCTTCATCTGTCCTCCCCCCCCACAATCCCCCCCCGCCCCCCGCCCCCGGCTCCCCACACACTTACCGCACGGGCCGGCGTGCGTCGCTCCGCAACGGTGCTCAGCATCTGTTGTGCTCAGCAGTAGTGACAGCGGCGCAGCCAGTGCTCAGCAGCTGGCGGGGCCAAACTACGCCCAGCCAGCTTTGTGTTTGTCGTACTGTTTACCTGATCGGGGGGGCACGGCGCCGCGCACGGGACAGGCAGCCCTGATGCGCGGCCGGCCTACATAAACCTAACCAGTAGCAGCCTAGATAACGCATGCGCCCACTTAGCGCTGGAGCGAGGCACTGTTCGTGAATGCAAGGAGACCTGTGAGTGTCACCGCGTGGCTGTGAGGGCTGCACATTCTGGTACATATTGTGCTGTGTTTTGCCTGGCAGGTCATGTTTGTTGCAGTCGTACACGGTCTGACACCGTGTCTTGGAGTGGCAGGGCTTGCCAGCAGCTGGCAGATGGCTTCAGCTGGTGTGTGTTCAAGCGTCCAATGCTGCCTTAGCAAAGCGCCGCCTAATAGTTCAAAATAGTTCAACAAGTTGCTGACAGGCATCATGAAGTGTCAAACACGTTTGTCGAACGCACTGCAGCACCGGACATGTGAGAGGCCTGGGAGGCTGTAGCGACATGGCCTTTCATGGTGCGTGGCATGTGGATTCATAAGGGGTGCAGCCACAGGCACCCTATGATAGGTGTATGGTGTAATGCACCAACCTCGCTGCTGGCTGTAACATCTGCACAGCTAAGGCTAAGCAATTGTATGTGTTTATACAATAGAGGGCTGCACATCGTCCAAGTAAGGCGGGCCGGCTCGGAGTCTCTACCTCACATCGACTCCCGGGATATGCCCCCTGGCGCCATGCATATATATGGCGCCCTACCTGTGCACGTGCACTTGTGCACTGTTCATGGACGTAACGTTTGACCAGCGCCCGAATAGCGCCCGAGAGGCAAAAGGGCGGCGGTTAAAACCCTCATCCCGTTGTTGTTGAAACCTGCTCTGCACTGCTGCTGCAGCGGACCGTCAGGTGCAACAGCCATGGCGGCCGCCGCAGCAGCGGCATGGGGCTCGTACCGCTCCAAGGCCCAGCAGGCGGTCAGCTACATGTACAGAGACAGCTGGGCAGCGGATGCCGCACCCAAAGATGGCGCTTTCAAAACGGAGGAGGAACTTCGACACCGTTTTCAGGGCCTGTGGCATACGAACGCCAGCACGTGAGCCAGCACCCCAGCAGTAGCAGCCCACAGCCTGCCAGACGCAATGCCGACAGCAAACAACCAAGCCGCAGCGGGGCGCAATGTTTTCTTGTGTGACAGTGCCTGACTCGGTAGCCAAGTGCAAATCCGCATTTGACGGCTTGCAATTGCAAGTTGCGCCGTGTGCGAAGGCAGCAGCCGCTGGCTGGCTGACAGCACTGAGCGCCCGATCCAGCCGCCGGTGGTGCAGCCACAGCAGCGCAGTGGCACCGGTTGCGGTGGCTCGGGCAGCTCGCGGCTGTGTAAGGGCATGTCAGATCTTGGCGAACGCACAGGCGCGCGCCAGGCGCCCGCCCCAGTCAGCTCAGAGCACCACTACCAGCAGCAGCAGCAGCAGCAGCAGCAGCAGCGGCGGCAGGACAGAAGTGGTAGTGGAAAAAATTGTTGCAGAAGCACCATGGGTGGCAACAGCACCATATAGCCGCCACAGAAGCAGCAGCCACAGTTGTGTGCAGCAGATGTTGTCTCCCTCACCAGCACGCGCTCAGCATGACGGCACTGCAGTGTTGCCACTGCACCACACAGCGTCTACCACATGGTTTGTACTCTATTCATGGGGCGCGCACTGAGCGCACAAGATGTGGCCCTGTGCTATGCGCTCCTGATTGACGTGAGCACAGGAGGCAGTCAACAGGCGATGTCTTGAGGGAAGACATGGCATCCCTGGGGTCGTTCCTTGCGCGGAGGGTGCAGCACCTGCGCCAAGAGTGAGTCACGTTGGCGCGCTGTGCACTTGGCGTGCATGCCACAGCCACTGGTTACGGTGCTGCCACTATATACACATGTATACTTCAGAGACGCATATGTCATTTATGTTTGCACTGAAATTCCATGTGTGTACGTGCACCCCGCCTTGCAAATGCACATCTGGCTCGCACCATGCTGGGCGGCAAAGTGGAGGCGCCACGTGCATGTGTACGTGCGTCACTGCGTCATATCATACTTGGGAACTACACCTGTTACACTTTGTACGCATCTGCGCCCAAAGCGGGGTGTTGATAGAAGTACAATGTGGTTGTTGGGTACGTCACTTGAGTTCGCGTCCTTTTGCGGCCAGACGGTATTATGAGGCGCGAGTAGCATTGCAGCCGTCGGCACTACAACTTCAATTTTTTACTACTCGTAGCGGTTACAGTGTGTAGTATTGCAGCGGCAATAGTAGTACGCAAGTACTTCGAAATAGTATCTCAACACCCAAATGTGCTGCGCCAGCAAGTCATGACTTTCCAGTACCCACCCCTGCCCTGCCCGTCACCCCTCCTCCAACTAGGGCATCCAACATCAAAACGTTCAGAGAGGCCTTGGCACTGGCGGCTTCGCCCTTCCCTATTTTCAACACGCTGGGGTCATACCGTTCAGAGTACCTGCTGCCCGATACCGCAGCAGGGCTGGTGGAGGGGATCCTCACGGTGCCAACAGGTGCGCAGCGCGCACACGATTCAGCGCTCAATTATGCTTTGTGTGGTGTGCGATTTGGTGCGGGTTCCATGGGCCTGTCACACACCGCATCACTATTGTTGTAAACATGACAATTACATATAACTAGTACAAATACTGCTAGACTAGTAGTACAAACCAAGCAGTACTACTGTAGTATGGATCTGGGCGCTGGCATTTTTTTTTTGTTTCACAGTGCCGTGGGGTGAAGCTCACGAGAGCTCTGCATGCCGGTGCCGCTGAGCTCAAAACTGCCCCCGCGCACCGGGTGCCTGCTGAGCACGCCCATCCCTGCCACACACAAGCGCAGGGAAGGTTTGCTGCGCTACACAGGCTGGGACGCACTGCTGGCTGCAACCGTGCTCCGCATGGTATCTGAGGCCACCAAAGCCTGCCCGCGGGCTTTCGACAGTCTGACTTAGTGACAGTGTCACGTAAGTTTTGATTACTCATTGTGCCTTGCACACAGTGCACTGCTGAGCACGTCCATCCCTGCCGCAACCCCCCCGCAGGCCTTGCGTACGCGTTGCTGGCGTACATGCCGCCCCAGTACGGCCTCTTCACGTGCGTGGCGCCGCCGCTCATCTACCTGGTGCTGGGCAGCTGCCGCCAGCTCAGCCTGGGCGCCAGCGCCATCGAGGCGCTGTTTGTGAGTTGCACTTCAAGTGTTGAAGTTTGAATGTCGCGAGTGACGATCACTTCAAGTGTTGACGTTTGTGCCGTCGAGGCGCTGTTTGTGAGTTGAAGCTGGAGGCGGAGCTCGCACTCTGTCCGGTGCCTGGCTCTTGCATGCGGCCCCTGAACGCAGGCTTGCCATGTCCAATGGCACTCCACAATGCGGCATGCACAGTCGTGGCTGCCAACAGCTGTGCATGCTGGAACCTAAACTTGTGTTTCAACGGTGGGACAACATGCCCAGACCTGCATCCCAAAGGGCACATGCTACTGCTATGCCAGCCAGCCGGCCGCTGCCGGGAAGGCCGTGGAACCGACCTTTCTCCTTAATATAGTGTCCTCTTGTTTCTGTGACCAAACACACAAATTTCAACAACACGCCTCAACTCTTGCTCACTCGGCCACACACGCGCAGCTGGGCGAGTCTGTGCGCAGCGCGCTGGGGGACGACATTGTCAACAGCACCGACCCTGCGGACGTGAGCATCACCGTGCAGTACACACTCGCAATGAGGTGAGGGCCGTGGCCGCAGTGGCGCATTGTTGTCTCAATTTCAACATTAACTTCAACAACAACAACATTGTGAACAGCGCCGACCCCGTGGACGTGAGCATCACCGTGCAGTACACGCACACAAATGTGGTGACGGCAGCGCCCGTGGCACACCCTTGTTGCCTCAACTTCAACAGTAACTTCAACAACAGCAGCATTGTGAACTGCTTGTCTCAAGTTCAGTCAGCCGACCTGGACGCCCATCGACACATGCCACATGCTGGGCCCGCCGCGCGCCAGCCCCCGCCGGCCAGGCCGCGAAGCCGACCCGCTCTCTTTTTTGCCCGTATAGCTGATGCACACACAAACTTCAACTTCACGAATTTCAACTTCAGCATCGACAGCAGCAGCTTCGGCTGCTGTGCGCGCGGCGAACAGGGGCCGCCACTGCACTGGCAGCCGCACGCCTCTGGAGCCGGCGCGCACAACGGTGTGTTATGCATGCAAGGCAGCATTGTTCACCCCGGCATGCTATGCTGGGGTGCGCATTGCTTTGCTGCTCACCACTAGGGGGCGTGGGAGGGGGGAGCCCTGGGGGCGTTCTAAGTCGACAGTGCGCAGCAGCGTCATCTTGTGGGTGTCAGCTTTGAGCCACCAAGTCGGTCAGCACTCCCGATGAATTGCCGCAGTGGCTGTCACTTCTCTGCAAGCGTCAGCACGTGCACATCACGTGCATTGCTGGCACAGCTACCGCCATGGGCGCGCGCCATGCCACTGCAGTCAGTCGCTGTTAGGTGTCGCTGGGGGGCGGCGAGCCGTGCGCAGCCAGTGCTGCTGCCTGTTCATGTCATCTCACACCCCATTCTCCCGCGGCCGCCGGCGACGTGTCGTCTTGCGCAGCTGCCTGGTGGGCTTCTGGCAGCTCCTCTTCTGGATGCTGCGCCTCAGCTTTGTGTCGGTGCTGTTGTCGGACCCTGTCCTGTCGGGCTTCTGCACCGGCGGCGCGTTTGTCATTGGCACCTCGCAGGTGGGCGGCCACTCGCGCAATTGGTCTTGTACTGCCGCTGTAGGGCTCGAAAACTGCTGCGGCAGCGCTCGACTATGCAATGCCTGCTGCGTAGGATACTTTATCACATTCATGAACCAGCGTCTCACTTGGAGAAGCGCTGATCAGCGCTTTTTTTGAAGTAAATTTTCCTGGCGGTGGCGGCAGCGCTGCGCCAGCGCTGTGCGGCACGGCTTCTCACACCAGCCTTAGCCTTGCCACGTGATGATCGTTTCCCTGCCGCCGGGCAGCGGCGATGCGCGAGGCGGCTGCGGCAAGTGTGCGCACCCCCCTGCCGTAGAACAACACGTTGAGTGGTCTGTCTGGGTGCCTGCGGCGCTGCCAGCTGCACATGCAAGGCGCGGCCCGCAACGGATTTGCACACGGTGCCTCCCTGTTGAGCGTATGATTGGAGCGGGCGGCCCAGCATAGTCACCGGCTTTGCATGCTGCATAGATATACGGGCGCGCTCAAGTGCGGTGGCCGCGCTGCTGCTCAGCACACCTGCAGGCGCCTCCAGCTGCCCCCACTGCTCTCCTGCGCAACACATGCCAGACGCAGCTGCCCCCGCGCTTGCCTCTCCACTTCCGCTGGTGCGCCGCACCGCTGCGTGCGCCATGCGAGCACCACAGCACTTCAATCCACAAGAGTACATGACATTTACAAGTGAAGTACTTCAAAGTGGTACTACTGAAGCACTCAATTACTTAAAGTAAATGAAACCATGTCAGCGCGCGCGCATGCACCGTCCCGGGCACACCCACCCACCCTGCACAGCACAATTGACACACCATGTACTACTGCACCGCCGCCCGCCGCCGTCGACGCCGCGCGCCACCAACGGCTACAGCTGAGCTCTTTGCTGGGTGTCAGCCTCGGCAACAGCAACTTTTTGCCCGCCTTGTGGGTGAAGGCCCTCCAGGAGGTGTCCACCTGGAACTGGTGCTCCATAGGGATGGGCCTCAGCGGCGTGGCGTTCCTGTACGTGTGCAAGGTGGGTGGCGGCTCATGAGGGGGGCGCTGGTCATTCCATGTTTCAGCGATTCTAGAGTTTTTGAGCAGTTTGCCAAAGATTAACGAACTTAAAATGCTGTGTTTTTATGAAGGCTATTGACATTGCTAGTGAGACGGTGATGCCCAAACATTGGCGCCCATTGTACACCACAGTTGTATACCGTAACTGCCGGTGCCATTTCCTGTCACCTTATGGACTTTCCACTTCCTGCAATACAGCTGTTGTTAGTGTTAGCTCGCTAGTTGTGCAAGCCTCTAGGTGGTCCAAGCCTCTGCGGCATGGCCATGGCCGCCCTGCCCCCCATCGGCGGCCTGGGGGGCTTCACTCCACAGCAGTAGGGTGCTTGCCCGCTCGTGTGGCGGGCATGGCTGGGATGGCTGCTGCGTTGCACTGCACACACCCTATGTACTGCGCTTGTAGGGTGCTTGGCATGGGCACTCATGTGGCAGGCGTGGCCTGGGGTGGCTGCACACTTACTGTGCACACACTCCTTGTTCTGTGCGAGCACTGCACACACGTGCTACAGCAGACGGCGCTCACACTTATCTGCCACCGATAGAATGCAGACACAGGTGGTGTTACGTTCTTTCCACTCCCCTCCAGCTGTGGTTGACAAAAGTGTGGTGTTGCATTGCACACCGGCATGGCGGCTCTGTCTTGCACTGCCGATGTGCTCGGCACCGCAGGCCGGAGCAGCTGGCTGGCTGCACCCACAATGCCACAGCTTGCTTGCTCGCATCTTTGCTGCACACACCGCAATCGGCAGCCACCATTACCGGGGGCACCACAGTGGGAGCCGGCTACCAGGTTGAGACGCACGCGGGGCGTGGGAGTGGGCAGGCCGGCTCGCCGGAGGATACACCGCTGTCTGGAGTCGTTACCTCACAGTTACCGTGGCTGGTGCACCCCTTCCCACTTATGGCACCGAAAGGCAGTGCTTCTGGCGTGTTGCCGTTCTTGTCTGCGCAGGCGTTCAACAGGCGCTACCTCCCAAAGACCCCGCTGCCTTGGCAGATCCTGCTAGTCATAGCGAGCATCGTGGTGACGTCGCAGATGCGGCTGGACGAGACGGAGGGTCTCAAGGTGAGCGACCCTTCCCCATGCCTGCCGGCCAATCTGTGATACGTGTGATAAGAGGGCTGTTGTCCTGCAATTTGCTGCTTCAAGTAGTTAACTGCGTATTTGTGGTAAACATGCGAAGTATTTAAGTCAGGGTACACATCTTAAAAAAAGTCACATGTTTCTCAAACCTCAGAGGTGTGTGTGTAGGTCTAACAGGGCTCGAACCCCATCGCAAAAAAAAAACACAGGCACCAGGCGTCCTTGCCCGCCTGGCCACCCTGGCAGCCACTTTAAGTGCGACATGTTACCTTGGCCGGCGGCTGCATGCGCCCGCACCTCCCCCAGTTCTATCACGCGTGGACTAGGTGTTTTGTACCATGCCAGCGCCTGCGGCAGTTGCCGCGGCTGAGAAGAGACTCCCGTGTCCGCCGCGCCACGGCACGTTCCCATTGCTTTCACTTGAGTGCCACGTGTACGCGGTCAGCGGCTGCACTTGCACATGCACACACCTCCCAGCTTGTTAAATTACGTGGTCGCCGCTGGCGCTGTGCCTGGCTGCCCTGCCTGTGCGCGCGCTGGCGCACACACTGTTTCTGATGATGCACTGAACGTCAAGCCCCAAGTTACTGTTGGGCAGACCCCAACTGGCCATCATCATACTAGAAGTAGGCTCCCCACAAGCAGCATGCTGCAATGCACAACAGCTCTTCACCCTGTGCCCCTTATCGTGTTTTTCAAACTACATATACAGTGTACTGCATACAGTATACTTCAAAAGTGCATGTCCATACTTCAAAAGTGTTATCCTAACATTATCGCTGTCTGACACACCGTGCGTCTTGCAGGTGGTGGGCGACATCCCCGCGGGCCTTCCGCCTTTTGTTGTGCCCTCCCTGCCCTCCGTTCCCGGCAGGAACAGCAGCGACGTGCTGGTGGAGTCCATCCTCAACAGCCTCCTCATCTCTCTCTTTGTGTTTGCCGTGTTCCTGTCGCTGACGACGTCATTCGCCGACAGGTGCGCTCTTGTGCGCTGCGTCGCCATCCCTGCAATGCACTGCGCCACGGAACTTCAACATGTGGCACTTGTGCAGCAGCGCATTGCGTCAGAAGCTGTCTGCTGTACTACAACGCAGCATATCGGAGCTGGCCACTGAGGACTGGCCCTCCACTGGCCTGGCCGCACCCGGCGCCGCGCTCACCCTTGATGTGTACAAGCACGTCTCATTGCTGGTCACACCCTACCCGCCCCGCTTAGGCTGCTCGCAGAGTTGTATTGGGGGGTGCGCATGACCTCGTGTATCTGGACTCTTATGCAAACTTCAACCGCACATGCTGTTGACAGCCATTGCTCCTTGCCATGAACGCAATTCCCGCCAGGGCACTATGCCAGCATGTGCGCGCGCTACTGTAGCTGGCCTCTGTTGCGCCCGCCCTGAGCTCTGTCTGCCCAGACAGACACACACACACACCTTTCCACTTCCACTCTCTGCATCACCTTTCACCCGACCCTGAAACATGCACCCGTCCCGCCCCCTCCCCCTCCACACAGGAATGGCTACCACCTCAGCTCCAGCCGCGAGCTGCTGGCGCTGGGCGTGTCGACCGCCGTGTCCCCCCTTTTCAGCTCATTCGTGTGCGGCGCCTCCTTCTCGCGCACCGCCGTCGTCCAGACCCTCGGCGCGCGCACCGCCCTCCACGGTGCCGCCGCCGTGCTCGTCACCATCCTCGCGCTCACGCTCATCACCGCGCAGCTCTACTACCTCCCCAAGTGCATACTCGCGGCCATCATACTCTCCGCGCTCGCGCCGCTCGTTGAGTTTCGCCAGGGCGCCGAGTACTACCGCGTGAGCAAGCCGGATTTTTTGGCGTGGGTGGTGACGGTCGCGCTGTGCGTGTGTGCGGGCGCCATGTACGGCATCTACGGGGGGGTGGGGCTGTCGCTGCTGCTGCTGGTGTGGCGCTCCGCCACCGCTAAGGTCACGGTGCTCGGGCGGTGAGTGAGGTTTTCCTGTGTGCGCGTTCACGTGTGTGTGTGTGTGTGTGTGCATGTGCGTGTGTGTTTCTGCGAGCTATCGCGCCACAGTCCACCGACAAGGTGTTTGCGCGCGCGCGAGCGCGCATGTGTGTGTGTGTGTGTGTGTTTATGCTTGCATGGTGAGTGTTTGAGCGTCTGAATGCGTTTCGGTGGCTAATGCCGTGGCAAAGTCCACCATCAGGGCTGCCGTCCTCGGACGGCAAGTGAGGTCACATGCTGCCGTGAACTGGCGCACCATGCCAGGCACGAAACCCGTATGGCGATATATCCCCTGCTGAACAGCATATACCCCCTGCACCTACACTAGCCGGTAATTACCCGTGAGGGCCACACTGTCCACGGCTGATAAAAATATGGCAAAATGCATCCGCGCTGCCGCCCGCAGCCTGCCCGGCACCAGCATCTACCGCCCGCTGGGCGACTTCCCCGAAGGGCGCGAGTCCTGCGGCGTAAAAATCCTGCGCTTCCACGGCGCGCTCAACTTTGCAAACAGCGCCACGCTATCGGCGCGCGTTCGCGAGGCTGCATCCGCGGATGGAGTTGTCACCATTGTGCTGGACGCCGGCGCCATCACCGCCATTGACATCAGCGCGCTGCGGGCGCTGCTGCAGCTCATCGAGGTGGGTTGATATCAGGCCGTGGTGGCAGAGGGCACATGTCGCGGTGCCACTGTGCTGCACGGCAGAGGTCCTCCCCTGCTGGCTTGAAAGCGGCTCACGGTCCTATTCCTGCTGGTTTTGTCCACACCCAATGCCGGCAAGTTTTTTGGTGCACAGATCTGACTCCCAATGTGCTGTCTGCCACTGCTGCCACTCCTACCGCCGCCGCTGCCTCCGCTGCCTCCGCTGCTGCTGCCTTTACCGCTGCCACTACCACCACCGCCGCCGCCGCCGCCGCCGCCGCTGCTGCTGCTGCCGCCGCTGCCGCCACCGCTGCTGCCGCCGCCGCCACCGCCACTGCCACCTCCACCGCCACTGCCTCAGACGCTGGAGGAGAGGGGCGTGAAGCTGCTCATGTGCCACTGGGGTGCGCCGCAGCGCATGCTCCTGGAGCGCACAGGCTTCTACGACCGCGTCCACCGCGATGCCCTCTTCCTCTGCATACATGACGCCGTGCTCTTCGCACGTGCGCGTGCGCGCGCCGCCGCCGCCGCCGCCCCCCTCCCCCCCACCCTCCCCGCCCCCGTCGCCAGCGTGCGCAGGGGCAACACAGCCGCCGCCGCCGCCGGCGGCAATAGCGGCGCCGCAAACATTGCGGCGGTGTCCATGGCGGCCTCCAACCTGGTAGCGATGGCCACGGTGACGGACGCGCAGGGGTGCGCGTGGTGCACCGCCGAGCGCTGCGGCGACATGGCGGCGGGGCACAGCAGCGGCGAGTGCAGCGGCGACAGCGACGGTGACATTGAGGTGGCGTTCTCGCCGCGCCCGCCCCCTGCGCTGCCGCCGTTCGCCGCGAGTGTGCGCACATTTGAGGTCTCCAGCGGGGGGCACAGCCAGGGGGGTGTCACTGGCGCCGGCGCGGGCGCCCGGCTGCAAGAAATTTAATCCGTGGTGATGGTACGCATGGTATGATTTGGCGAGTGGGGGGGCGGTGCAAGGCACCGGCAAGGGGTGTTGCTCCCAAGCTTGTTCAAGACCGCCACCAGCATTTGTCATGTGGATGGTTGGTGTGGTGGTGGGAGGTTGAGGGGCTAGCAAAGCGGAGCAGTAGCCCCTCGCTGCTGCTGTGCCTGGCGCAGACGCCACAAGTGTTGACGTGCCTCAGCTGCCGTGTGCGCCGTGTGCGGGCCTTCTAGCACACACATGGCCGCGTATCGCCGCTGCAAGGGTCCCGCAACGTGCACTTGTGCGCAGCTCCAAGTCTCCCTGGTTGTCCTTTAGATCGTATCTCGGTGGTGTGAGTAGACTACAGTGTTGCGTACTTTGTATTTCACGTAGGAGTTGAAGTGTCGTCGGCTGTGACATTTGGTGCCAGCTGTGGTTGTGTCTGGGTTATTTTTCAACAGGTGGCTTAGACGCACACGTCTTTGTCGTGCACGCATGGTGCCAGGGGACGCTACTCGCCAACTTGCTGCAACGGGAGGAGTACACGCTGGCACGTGCCTACGGCCCTAAGAAAAGGCATTCTCCATTTTGGCCTGGCGCAAATGCGCTGGCAGTCACACACTGCCACCCGCGTACTTTTCAGATGGGCCATTGCGTAAGGCATGGGCGGCGTCTGTGCGGAATGGCATGCGGCGGCGATGCTCTTGGATAAAAATACAGCGTTCACGTGTCATGCGCGCCCCACACCTTGTACCCTGTCACTGGTGTTGGTGCTGTGCATGCAACCTTGCGCACACGCGCAACGGGCGCACATGCATGCGCACACAGGCGATCCCTTTGCCGCAGCCAACTCTGTACTATTAGGTGCACTGGCAGGCAGGTAAGCTCTGCAGGGTTCTGACGTTTGCGATTTTGGAAGCAACGGGCACAGCAATGAACCAGCAAACACCCGGCAGCACACACACTTGGCAATGCACCGGGCACTTGTGTCTACAGTACAGACGAGTGTATACGCTCCAGCAAGAGCGCTGTCTGTTTTGATCAATAGACCAGCCCACCCGCCCTATGCACAACAAGACGCCCCCTCCCCCGCCCCCCCCTGCCCCTGCCCCAAACTTGAACCCTCGACTGTGCTCCCTGTAGCGCAAGCGCCTCAGCCAGCAGCAGTTTTTCGTGCTTTACGCTGGTACGCGAACACCATTTGGCGCGGTCTTAGGAGCGAGTTCCGCTCTCTCGCCAGGAAAGAGTTACCCTAACTCTCTCTCTTTAGGAGAGAGTTACCCCCCCCCTCCATAGGCCCCCATTGTCACGAGGGTCAGGCAGGCACGCGTACGCACGCGCAGCGCACAACGGCTGCAGCTCCCCACGCCCATATCACACAAACTTCAAGTGGAAGTGTACAGAGATGCTGCGAGCTATTTAGGGGGACGCCCGGCCCAGCAGGCCCAGCAGGACGAGGTTGCCGTCACGCTTCTGTGCTCAGCAAAAGAGGGTGCGCGGACGCACGGGGGGCAGTGTGGTCAGAGCTTTGGTAGGCCGGGCAACAGCCAACGGTAGCAGCGCACATGATGCTGCCAAGTCAGTGCCACCTGAAATGAGCTGGTGCTGCATGCGCATTGCAACCATGCCCATGCCAGCAGGTGGTCTTTGCAACCCTGTGGCGCTTCCAGCTGTGACCTACCAAACGGAAAAATGACAGCCTGGTGCAATTCGCATGTGTCAAGCATGCTGCAGGCACAAGCACTTGTTAGTGCCCCATGCCTAGGTGCTCGCACATATCGCACCATGGTGCACCGCGCGGCCAGCACAGCCTCAGTGACTATGCACACACTTGCGGACCAAAGAAACTTCAAGTTTGAAGTTTGTTACTGACCGCACACTGGGCTTCGCGCTCCAGCTGTTCCGAAAAGCCCAGGCGGCGCATGGACACAAGTATGTCCTTGACAACCGGCCAGTTCTCCAGCTGCGGCAAGGCAGGCGCGGAGCGGCATGGGCAGTGGCAAATGCACTTGTGAGCGGCATGGTGCGCATGGCGCCAAGCGTGCCATTGTGCATGCCACGCTCGCATGCCTGGCATGGCGTGCATTGCAAGCCTGGCATGACGTGCCTTGTCACACCACAGCACACAGCATGCAACCAGGGAGTGCAGTGCACTGTCAAGGGGAATGCTCAGCCAAGCATGACCTTGCTCATGCCATGCTCGAATGCCTGGCATGACGTGCACTGTGACAACCCAGCAAGCAACCAGGGCGTGCGTGACGCTTGGCATTGCTTCGGCGCACAAAACGTGGCGCGCTCGCTGCCTGCGGCGAGCACGGGCACCCATGCTCGGCAGCAGCACTGCTCAGCAGCGGCGGCACAAAAAATGGAATGCTTGCTGCCCGCAGTGCGCACGGGCACCCATGCTGAGGAGCAGCAGTGCTCAGCAGCAGTGCTTGGCAGCAACGCGGCTCGCTGCTCACAGGGCTGCAAAGCTCCGTATTTTGTCACTTTACTCTTTAGAGAAAGCCTTCACAACTGGCTCCACTGTTGTGCAGACCTTGCACGAGTATGCGACCCATACGCACCTTTGAGCGCACACTTTCACTCACTGAAAAGCTGTGTGTACGGTGTATACTGCAAGTGAACAGCACATACCGCCTTAAAAAAAAATACTGTAAGAAGTACGTTTTACTGCAACCCTAGCTGCTCAGCAGCAGCCCCCACCTCGCACGCGGAGACCAGCGCGAAGTGCAGCGTGCGCGCCGAGGGGCGCATGGTCGAGCGCCGCATGTCCCCAAACAGGGCCAGCACATCCTTGTGCTTGCCGCCCGACTGGAGCGCCCCCATGCCCTTGGTGTACACATGGCTTGTGAGCCTCACCCCCTGACGGCCGCCCAAGAGCAGCGGCAGGAGCAGGGGATGAGGGTGTGTGCGTGGGAAGGGGCCAGGGCACAGGTGTTGTTGGACGTGTTCATATATATATAGGGGCTTGGGGGGGGGGCTGCCACTGAGAAGGTACTCACAACAAGGTGAGAGGCACGATGCTCGCGGAGGCGTTGGTTCGTGGTGCGCACTCAACAGAAATGGCGCGTTTCTTCTTGCCTGCGCTGTGCTCAGCAGAGCCGCCGTGCCCTGTGCCTCAACACAATGCGAAGTGCAACTGTCCACACTGCGATGGCGCCACAGTGTGACCTGGCCCACCGCGAACCCGTTACAGCGCAACGGCGGAGCCAGCGATGCAATGCGGTTACACCGTAACTGCCAAGTGTAACTGCCCGCGTGCCTCACCTTGGCCCGCATCTCCTGCAGCAGCACCAGCGCACGGTCTGCTTCGCCGAGCGCCTGACATGCCCCCAGCATGCTGGTGTCTGCAACACGCGTGCCCGGCAGCGTCGCCCATGGTGTGCCAGCAAGTGGCGGCACTGCAGTGTAAATACACAGTCTTGAGGCGCACGCATCAACACACCAGCAAAATGCGTGGCATACAGGGTACGTGCGCGCACCATGCATGCGCAGCACATGCACTACACACAATGCCGTTATGCTGTGCCACCTGGCACCATGTCCTGTGCCCACGGCAGTGGCGACAGCGGACGTCGCGCCCGCCCAACATGATGCGTGAAGTGCACCCATATACTACTAGTAGTACTAGTAACGCTTGCAGAGGCATCAGAAAGGTGCCAAAGCCATACTTGCAGCAGCAGCAGCCGCGTGTGTCACAGCTAACATCTGGCCGCCCCCAACTCACATGTCGTGGAGTCCGGTCCCTCCGTCTCTGATTCAATGCGTGCCAGAACCTTCTCCACCTGAAACGGTGCGTGCTCAGCAGAGCAGGCGCGGGCGGCAGGGCGGGGGAAAAGTATGCACGGCCAGTGAGATGGGCGCGCACGAACCAACATGCCAATTATCGCGGGTGCGAGCACATGGCGTATGCAGCGGCGACGGCATGGCCCCCTGGGCGTAACACCCACGCAACCCCGTGTACATCAACGTGGCAGTTCACACCCGGAAGAGGGAGTCTGCAAAGACCAGCTCCGCTAATGTTGACCACCCCCGGGCCAGTGAATGCCAGGGGATGGGGAATTGCTTGGCTGGCTTTGCACGAATGACACTCGGCCGGCACCAGCTCGGCGCGGCTGCGCACGCCGCGGGACCTCTTAACCCTCACAATAGGCACAGCCAGAGGCACACTTCATACGCGCGTTGTACTACTGTAGTACATTTGCTGGTGGCTGGCACTGTGCCACCTGGGTCAGTGGTTAACTGAGCTTCCACGTGATACAATGATGGTGCCTCTCGGCTCAAAACCGCCGTTTGTACAGCACGTCCGCACCTCCGTTGGGCTGGAGGTGCTACGTGGTGATATTTTGCTCCTTGTAGCTCAAAATCGCAGTGTGCGAGGCTAGCCCAGGTGTGAGGGAACCACACCTCTTTCCACTGCCCCGCGCGTGCGCACGCCGTCACCACCCAGTTGAGCCCCGACAGCGTAGGCGCCACCCCCGCTGCCCGCTGCCTCTCCAGATAGCGCAGCGCCAGCTCCCAGGCGGGCGTCGGCTGGCTGGCGCACGCCATGGTGGCGCGCGCGTAGCTGGTGCCGTCGGGGCGCGCGTGGTCACGCCGCATGTCGGCGAACTGGTGCAGCGCCTCCGTGTAGCGCCGCCCGCGGTTCAGCGAGCGCATGATGCTGTTGTACATGCCTGCACTTGCACGGGGTGGGGTGGGGTGGGGGGGAGGGGGCACATGCGCACAGGGGATAAGTTAGGGGGAGGGGGGGGGGGGGGGGGGGGGGGGGGGGGGGGGGGGGGTTATGCTTGGCATGGCGGTGTGCACATGCGTACGTGCGGTATGGTGTGGAGTGTGCGTCGAGTGCTCGTTGGTGGGGCGACAGGCTCTGTGTGTGCGCTGCATGAGCGTGCTGGGTTCAGCGTGTGCGCTGCTGACCGGCCGCCGCAGCGTCTGCGTAGGCACGCCGGTCCGCTGACGCCGGGCACTGGCATACCAGCACGCACTCTCGTGCCCCTGCCATGCCCTGCACATGCAAGATGCACTTACGCGCACGGTTCCAACCACAATGGCAGTGTGTGGCAGGCTCCAAAAACAGTGTGGCACACGGGTTGAGCCAAAAACAGTGTGTATAGGGTTGAGCACAAGGTTGAGCTGTTATGGCATCGAGGCGCCATCGCACCTGTGTCAAGCCGCAGCCCCGCCAGGTGGGCCTCCTGCTTTAGCTCCAGCGCCCTCTGCCAGTCGGGGCCATCCAGCGCCTTGAGTACCCTGTCAGCGGCAGCGCACACAGCACAAGAGTACATACACAGTTCGACATGGTGATTGTATGGAGAGAAGTAGGGGTCTCATGTGGCGCGGAGAGCTGCCTCAGCCGCGGTGCAAGTGTCTGCCAGGCAAAAGCCTGTTGGTGACGCGGCAACAAGGGTCAACATGCAAGCAGTCAACATGGACAGACACAGCTGCCAAGACACGCAGCCAGCTAGCTTCCTCCGAGAGGCACAACAAAAACATTTGCTTGGAACCGCGGGTGCTGCCAGCTGGCATGCCGCGCGTATGGTGGCACAGGCGCTGCTGCAAGCAGGCCGCGCGCACTGTGCTGACACTGCTCAAAAGGTGTGGGTCGGCTAGGCACACGCGCCCCGGCACCGCCTAGACACTCACCATGTGAAGCACGCAGCGTCGGGGGTGTGCCCAGCAGCCTGCCGTAGTTCACAAGCAGCACACACGGCACAGGGGCATAGCTACCAGGATGAGTGGTGCGTGGTAGCCTGCGCATGTACTTCGAAGTATGTAATGCGAAGTATTTCATGTATTCCGTACTACGAAGTACTTCGCGGAAATATGTATACTTGCAGTAGTTCAGGCGCCCGTGTAAGTGTTATTCATATTGCATCTGGCGTGTGCACCATGGGCCAGGCGGGCGAGACGGGCGTCTGTCTCGCTGTCGCGCTCAGTCAAACCCACACATCAGCCCAGTCAAGCACAGCAATCCTTCCTGGATCAAATGCGTGTGTGCCTACAGCAACGACGTGGTATCACTTCCTTGCAGAAGTGTTGTCAAGTTAGAAAGCTACGTGCAAGCGACGTCCACGTATGAACCTGTACAACGCCCCCGTGGTGTCAAATGCCACTGTTTTATGTGGTGGGTTGGGGGTCGCACGGCGCCAAGAGCTGTGCTAACGCATGGGCGAGGACCCTGAGCAGTTTAGTATTTAAGTAAATTATGTGCACAAAGACACACACATACATGTACTTCTGAAGTATACTACAGCAGTACTTCATAAACACACGCTTAAGGGTGCACTTTCCAGCAACAGCGCACCACCCAGTGTGCAAATTCACACTCCCAGCATAACCGGTTTACCAATACATGGACATTTCTGGCAGGAGGCTGCGCTCGTTGCGCACTTACTACGTAGAACAAAAAACAGGCAAATCACCTCAGTATGACATCAAGCTGTACATGTCTGCACATACAAGTAATTACACTGCACTCCTTCGGTGGTATGTTTGATACCAGGACCGCCCCGCCACCACCCTCTTGCAAGTGGGCATCCTCAAGTACCGGGTACTTATTATTATTGGTACCTATACCTACGGTATGTATACATAACATGAAATATGTTTTGTTCCTTTTGTCTGGAAAAAACGCTTCACTCTGCGCGTTGCAAGTACTTCACCACTCCCTTTCAGCTGGTCACCGTCAACAAGTTAGGGTAGCGACAGTAGTAGCTACAGTAGGAGCGGTGTCCTTGCACCACAGCATTCCATATGCCGTGCGCATGGTGGGCGGCCACCGGCAGCAGGCAGCATCCTGCACAAGCAGCCACATACTTCAGAAGTATAATACTGTAGTACACATGTACATTTGAGTTCACTCTGGAGGTGCGCTGACTTGAAGTGCAGATCTGTGCCTCACAAACGCAACCATACCACGTATCTCAGACCAGAACCGACTAGCTGTACGGCCACGGAGTAATGAGAGTGCCATCGGCGGCCGTCCCAATACATTTACATGCTCCACCACTTCACTTAAAATTTGCATCTACCGTCATTTTGAGAAATGATTGCCAGGTTCAAATACATTTGCTGGGCTCAGACAATGGGGGGGGGCAGGGGGTACACTACTTTGGGAAACACTCAACCGATGACAAAACTTGTTCTAAAGGCAGTTAAGCATCGACTACAACTGGCAACGCAAAGCATTGAGGGGGGAAGTTACTTCTGCAGCCCACCAAAACAACCACCAAATTTACTGACCCGGGCGCCTACTTCTATTCTAGCAGACAACAAGGCACCACCACCCTGCCATGGCAACGCCGCCTGCCACCACCCACCCACCTTGAGCCTTTCAAACAGCTCAAACGCCTCCTCCCTCCTATCCGCGCGCACGCACGCCTGCAGCGCCAGCGCGTAGCTCGCCAGGTCAGGCCACGGCGCCCTGCGCCCCCTACCCCCCTTCGCCGCCGCTGCCGCCGCTGCTGTCGCCGCCGACGGAGCCTGTGCTTCCAGCGCCGCGAGCACCGCAAGCGCTGATAGGTAGCGGCCTGACTCCGCGCACGCGCTCAGCGCAATGGTGAGGGTGGCCGGGGGGAGTGTCACCCCGCGCTGCGCGGCCTCGTCCTGCGGCAGTTACACGGCAGTTACAGGCGGTGGTTACGGGGGAGATACTGCGGGCGGTGTCAGGGTGAGGGGAGCGCAGGGCGGGGAGTACCACCCTGAGCCGCCACCCTGAGCCGCCTCATCCTGCGGCAGTTACACGGCAGTTACAGGCGGTAGTTACGGAGGAGATAGTGCCGGTGGCGTCTGGGTAAGGGGAGCGCAGGGGGGGGAGCGTCACCCTGCGCTGAGTCGCCTCATCATGCGGCAGTTACACGGCAGTTACAGGCGGTGGTCACGTGGCAGTTACAGGTCGCAATCACGCGGCAGTTACAGGCGGCAATTCTGGTGTGGCGGCGGCATGAGGCCGCGAGGCCTGTGGGAAGGCGGTCTCGCGGCCGCCGCAGCAGTGCTGTGTGCGGAGCCGTTGCTCATCCTGGAGAACAGTCACCCAACGGCTGTACCCATAATGATGATGAATTAGCCGTGAGTGTCGCGGCTGCGCCTTTTCATTGCCACTGATCATGGCGCAGACATTGAAGTGCAGCAACCAAAGTGACTGAACATGCCAGCGGCACGCCCAGTACCTGCGCCCGCGCTGAGGGCACCACACCATTGCTGTCAGCATATCGTTAAGTGGATTGTCAAGCCCAGTATACTTCAACATCCATACACACATGCACCGCTTGTGACAAATACTTCAGAATTGAAACTTTAACACCGTAACAAAATACTTCCTACGTAGTTTGGAAAGGTACACTTGAGAACGCCATGCACCCATAGCCACGGTCACAGCACCGTCGCGGTCAGCGCACGCGCATGCACAAACCCACACTCGTACACCACACACACACAGAAATAAACACACACACAGTCTGAGAACTTCAAGTACCGGTACAAGACAATGAATCACTAGCAACACCGTGCAAGCCGCGGCCGCGCTCACAATGAGCTGCTTGGCAATGTCCCCCTGTGCGCCGCGCGCCAGCGCCTTGATGACAGCCGTGTACGTGGCAGCATCCGTGGGCACTCCGCGCTCCTTCATCTCCTCCAGCAGCTCCATCGCCCACGGCCACGTCTGCTGCCCTGCGCTCAGCGGCAGTTACGGGAGGTTCAGCGGCGGTTACGGGCAGTTACGTGGTGAGTGGCAATTGCGCATGGCCGCCACATGGCCCACGGTCATGTCTGCTGCACTGCACGTGGCAGCTGTGCTCAGCGGCAGGTGGCAGGTACGACGGTGGCGCCAAGCGCACGTTTGTGCGTAGCCAGTGCGGTGCCCGTAGCATCACAGCAATGTGTACCGCTACACTGAAGTGTCATGTTTTTGCACACAGAGGGGACATGGGTGTCCAGCCTTATGCTTCAGGCGCTGGCCTGCACGCGCCAGAAGGACGTGCTACCGCGCGAAGAAATGTCAAGCAAAATGGGGCATACTTTGAAGTCTGATGTACATACCCAATTGGTGGAGAATGAGAGCCAATGTGACAATTGTGCTTCACTCTGCCAGAGCCATAAGACAATGTTACTGGAATACTGTTCACCAGAGAAATAAGGGCCACATGCAGCGGCTCTGCACTGTCACGGTCAACGCATGCCCACCCCACCACTGGCCCACATCCTGCAAGAGCGCACCCACCTATGCAGCCGACGATGGCGGCATTGTAGGCGCGCGTTTCGCGTGGAATGCCCTCCCACCTCATCTCGTCAAACGCCTCCACCGCCTCCGCAGCCTTCTGAGCTGCTGAGCACGCGCGAATCACGCCTGAGCGCGGGCAACGGCAGCAGCAGAAGCAGCAGCAGTGCTCAGCAGCAGCAGTGCATGTCAGCAGTAGTGCACGTCAGCAGCGCCGCCAGCACCAGCAGGGGTGTGCAGCAAGCAGTGCGCAGCAGCCGCAGCAGAGCCCGGCAGCAGCGGCGGGTGCGCCTACGCTCAACAGTTGATGGAGACATGGACCAGCGCGCAGCGGTGCTGCTCATGGACTTCAAGTTTAAGTTTCCAGGTGCCTGGACGGCACTGGCGGCAGTGCGCTGGCGCCAGCGGCAGTGCCGTAGTGCGTTGTTGCAATTGATGCACGCACCGCTGCTTTCGCATGCGCTCGCGGGCACCAAGCCTGCGGGTGGCCCCTGCAAGCACCGCCAAGTGATACCAACGCCATGATGCGCAACGCCGCAGTGATTCAAGCGGCGTATCTCACCTGCGTAGCATGTTGTGTCCCTGCGGCGCCGGCAGCACGCCCAGGTTGTGCGTGCAGAGCACCCGCACGCAGCACACAGGAAAACAAATTAGGGCAGGGGTTAGCGACAGTGGACCGTCGTGCGCGAGGGCAGGCAATAGCTCGGAAGCACTTGCCACGCGAACACCGGCACTCCGGCCGGACTACTCCCTAACAGGCAGGCAACCCACCCGAACTAGCTTTAGGTCAGGAAACTTTGAAGCTGCTTTTTGTGAGCACTGGCAGTTCCCGATCAGTTATGAACCTCATCCTTTTTCTGAACCTTCTGGCCAGCAGCCTGTGTGGGCAGTCCGGAATATAACACGAGCACGCAGCGCTGGCGCCCAAGGGCACACCCCACGCACAGGCCTCCAAGGTTATGCACGGGCCCAACGCGCACGTTTTCGGCAGCAAATCACAGCAGCCGTAACAGGAAAACATGAAAAAATGTTTCGCTTACCTCGGCACGCCTTCCTGCACCATAGACCGAAGGATGTCTATGGTTCGCTCCCAGTCGCCCTCCTTGGCCGCCTGCAGTATGTCAGCGCGCCTCACCGCCTGCCCCAGCTCAAGGTACCCAACATCCACAGCTGCACCGTGAGGCAGATGCGTGGCTTGGTGTGGAGGCGCAGCTAGTGGCAGCGGCACTGGCGCTGTGCAGAAGCAACATCAGAAGCTGACCAACAATTGCAACCGCTACGAAACAGCTGCTTCGGGTCTGACGCGAACTTCAACTTGTTGGTGGCGCAGCTGCTGCTGCAAGTGCAGTTCGAGTTCGCGGGGGACTCTCGCAGGCGTAAAGCGTGAGCACGCGGCCCGACGATTGTGATCCAACACCTTCACGATGAAAAAAGCTGCCGCCAGCGGCGTCGCCTTCAGCTGAATGCGGCGAGCGCCCCGCCACAAACGGACAAAAGATACGGAACGATCTTTCGTGGTTGGCAACATCAACTGCTGGCAACATCGCATGTGTGTGCCGTCCCACCTGCATCGACTGCACGGATGGATCCTGCGCATGATCCCCATCGCTGGGCTGTGCCTGCCTGGTGGTGTCGCCCTGCCAGAGAGAGCATGGCACGCGGGAGCCAGAAGGCTCGACTTCAACGGGCAAGTTGCCGCTGCTGCGAGGTACCCCCTCGGGGAACACTCGAGGCCGCTCTGCCACCATCCTCACGGAACGCGGCAACCCCTGGGAGCGGCGTAAAGAGGGGGCGGGGGAGAAGCCACACACGCACTGCAGCAGCAGCGCTGCAGCCACGTACCGCCGCCTCATGTCAACAGATGTCATTAGTTGGTTGTGGGCGTTTGTTGTGCACCGCACCGTGCGTCCGTGCCAGCTGCTCGTGCTGCGTTTGGCTGCTGGCACAGGTGAGCACCGTACGCCGCTGGTGTTGATGCTGCCGCTAAGACTGGACTGGTGGTGCGGCGTGCTGATGATAGTGCGCACTGCAGATAAGTGAGTCTGTTGACGGAAGACGGCGAAAGGGGGCTGAAGAGCGCAAGGCTCCGGCAGGGCGCAACTTCCTTCAAGGAGAAAGAAAGGGGTGGTACGTGGTGTGCGGCCAGGGTGAACGCAGGCCAGGGATGGTCAACGCAGGGCGTGGGAGGCGGCGGCGGCAGGGTTAGGGGCACGGCAGGGTTGGGGGCACAGGCCGGCTGAAGTCATCGGCAGGGGCCGCAACAGCAGGCAAGGTGGTCTGTATTGCTGAATGTTGCTGCTCGCTCGTTGATGCACAGGCGGGTTGTAGGCGCCAAGAAGTGTTGATCATGCTGGTGGCGGCATAGCCCAGGGCGGCCCTCCACACGCGCCTGCTCAACGTGGGTCCCAAGGTCATCCGGGAGGCTCCGGACGAGAGCAAGGCGGGTCAGCTGCGCAAACACTTCGCCTTAAGCACCAAGTTTTTCAAGGATCTTGGGCGCCAGGGG